>CAEGAE010033630.1:0-25378 GCA_903067095.1 Girardinus metallicus | reverse complement strand
TTATTAAGCTAGCATCCATATTATTGTTATTAAGATAGCATCCAGATTATTGTTATTAAGCTAGCAGCCAGATTATTATTAAGATAGCAGCCAGATTATTGTTATTAAGATAGCATCCAGATTATTGTTATTAAGATAGCATCCATATTATTGTTATTAAGATAGCATCCAGATTATTGTTATTAAGCTAGCAGCCAGATTATTATTAAGCTAGCAGCCAGATTATTGTTATTAAGCTAGCAGCCAGATTATTGTTATTAAGCTAGCAGCCAGATTATTGTTGTTAAGATAGCATCCAGATTATTGTTATTAAGCTAGCAGCCAGATTATTGTTATTAAGCTAGCATCCATATTATTGTTATTAAGATAGCATCCAGATTATTGTTATTAAGCTAGCAGCCAGATTATTGCTATTAAGATAGCAGCCAGATTATTGTTATTAAGCTAGCAGCCAGATTATTGTTATTAAGCTAGCAGCCAGATTATTGTTATTAAGCTAGCAGCCAGATTACTGTGATCGCTCTCTGAATGTGGATTAATCGTTTTGTCAGTTTTTCAGGACCATCATGTCAAACCGTCTGAGGTTTGGAGCAAAGTGGAGATGATGCTCAACCAAACGGCTGTGAGGTTGAAATGATGCTCACTGACTCCAAGAGGCCCGACTCCCCACACCATGATGCTGCCACCACCAGCCTTAAAACAGCAGTAAGCTGCTCAGTGGATTCATGACTTCATGTTACACCAAAGGGATGTAACTTATCCTGATGTTACAAGTTTCCAGCTGATTCAGATTTTGAATCAGATTTTATTCCGTTTTATTTGCCTTTCAAATCTGTTTTGTTTTTCTGTAATTCTCAACCTGTGAATCTCCCCTAAACTTAAAACTTAAAATCTTCCAACTGCTATTTATGCATATTCTGATACATTTCTTCCTTCCACTAAACTTTTCACTGATGCTTGGATATAGCACCTGTCTTCTTTAGTAATGATCTTTTCTGTATTTTCATATTGAAATGATCTGAAATGTTAAACTGAATTTGACCAAGTGATGCAAACCGGATGCACATGGGATTTGAACTATAATGGGTCTGAATTATATTAAGATCGTTTTCTGCATTATTTTTTAAAACAATAAACTGTTAGATAACGTGTTTAGTTCGGGTCTTGACGCTGCGTGAAGGAGCAGCTGGAGGGAAGAGCCGGGAAGCGGCGGCCCGGCCTCCGGAGGTGACCGGGGAATCCTGCTCTCTGCGCCGGCAGACAGAGCCTCCTCCTCGGCCACTGCCCCTCCTCCCCTCCCTCTGCCCTGGTTGCGCGTTGGGGGATCCGACGACGTCACAAACACACACTCAGACACACACACACAGAGAGACACGCACGCGCACGTGCCCCCCCCCCTCTCTCTCTCTCTGCTGCTATTCTGGGAAGTGGCGCTTGGAATAACCCCCGTGTGAGCAGAGTGCGTGTGTGTCTCCTGATTTCGCCCTGACACACACACACACACACACACACACACACGCACAGCTAGAGGCTCACAACACAGCCAGATCACTGAGTGTCTGTCTGCAGCAGAGCAGCTCCGGCAGCTCCGCTCTGCTCGGAAACCAAACGGTTTAAAAACGGATTTCGGACATTTTTCTTTGGGTTACGCGGAACCTTCGCCTCTCCTGTGCGGCTCCGCTGTTTTCTGCGCCCGCTGTGGATTTTTACCAACCATCTTCTGCTGTCGGAGAGCCGCCAGGGCTCGTTCCGGGATCGGCTCCACTGTCAGCGGGCTGCTGCTGTTGTCATTCCGCGCGGGCTGAAGGTGAGCAACCAAACCTGCCCGGACGGGTTTTTACGCACAACGCGGAGGCAGAGCGGCTGTTTGTGCGCCATGCCAGCCGATCCGCGCCGCTTTCTGACTAGTTTAGCCTGGAAGGCAGCGCTGTGCAGGGGGAATACCCCGGGCAGCGTTTCACTGCATGCAGATTACCCGGGTTGCGTAACATCCTGAGGAATTCGCAGCAGCCAAAGCGGCTTGGCGGCAGCGAAGGCCGGTGGGGGGGAGGGGGGGGGCAAAGGTCATGCTGGACGAGGTCAAGCTTTGAAAAGTGAAAGGTGTGATTTTAGTCGCGCTGCTGAAGTTGGTGTGTGATTGAGGCTTTAAAGGGCCACTCCGCTGTTTGCTGGGGAAAACCGTCCAGCCGCACTAAGCAGTTCAGCCACCAGGAATCAGAACACCAGGAGCTCAAACAAATCCTGGAAATATGTAAAAGTGCAAAAAGCCATGACTGACACTGAAGCTATCAGAACCTTTAGGTCCTGCGTTTGACCTCTGACCTCAGTTTGACTTTATTAATATTCCAGTTTATTTCCTGTCATTTGGTTCTGATTGAGTCCGGTGATTCCTGCTGGTCCATTTCAGGAACTGAACCAGATTTCTTTGCTTTGTCTGCGACCTTTGACCTTTGACCCTGCAGATCAGAACCCGGTGAAACAGTTTCAGTGTTTATGTTTTCATTATTTCCTTATTATGACTTAAAAATGTTAACATTTTGAGAGCAGACTAACATTAATGTCAGGTTGAAGTTCAAAGTTCATGACCTTCAGGGTCTCAGCTTGTGGCTGAATATTCAGTGATCAGTGAAGAAACGTGAATTAAACTGACTGTCAGTGCAGAAGCTGGTTCAGCTCCTGCAGCAGCTCTGGCAGCAGAACCGGATCAGAACCTCTGGTTCCGACTCCGAGACGAAAACAGGAAGAAAAGTCATTAAAATGAGTTTTAAAGCTTTAATGTTCAACATTATGAATGAACTGGGCTGAGAAACTTCACACATTGTGAAACGTCTCAGCTGGGCAGAAATCGATTTCAGAAGAATCGGAAACGGTGGAAAATCAACAGCTGACCTTTGACCTCCAGGGTTTCTTCAGTCGGTTTATTGGTTGACCTGATGACAGATCAGAATAATCTGACGTGATATTACAGTTTGTGGCGTTTGGGGGTCTAAATGTCCTGATGCTCACTGGTCCAGTTCAGCTTTGATGGTTTTAAAACATTTCCAGTTGTTCTGATGAAAACCCAGTGGGATTAATCCTCTTTATCATTTTGTATGTCTGTAAATGGAATAAAGATTTTCCAGATTGTCGAAAGCAGCTGCTTGGTAGCGCTTTAGCTTTAGCTTCTGCTAAGTACTGTGCTGACATAGCGCGTTAGCGTTAGCGTTAGCAGAACCAGCGGCTCCGGTCAGGCTTCAGGGTTAGCAGCTAGCTTTGAGCTAGGCGGAGCGGGTTTGGCTCTGACTGATTCATGTGGTTTGAAAACTGAACCTGATTAATAAAATCAGTTTATTTGCTTTAAGCACAAATGGTCTCTTTGTATTCGGCGCCTCAGTGGCAGCAGGTTCAGTTCCTCATGCCGACGTGCCCCTGGGCAAGGCGCTTTAACTCCAGAGGAATGGAGTACAAACTGAGCCCGGTCCGCTCAGGTTCGAGGCGGTTCTGCCGTAGAAAGAGGGAACTGTCCCTTTAAGAGGAAGCTGTGAATCGCAGAGCAGCTTCGGTGAGTTTCGGTTTGACTGAGCAGTCCGTCCGGGCTGCAGGCTGACCCCGCCGCTCGCTGCTCGGTATTTCCTCGTTTCACATCAAAGTGACATTCCTCAGATTCTCCAGCAGCTGCAGCTGCTTCCCGCTCCGCCGCGGCTCCAGTTGCTGCGGGAGTTTCTCCTGCAGATGGGAGGAACTTTATCTCCTCCGCTCATCGCGCCTTCCTCCCTCCTGAGCAGCAGACATGTGTGTGTGTGTGTGTGTGTGTGAGAGAGAGAGGCAGGAGGGATGGTGGGTGGTGAGCTGGCTGGTTCCGGGAATGTTCCATGACGTGTTGCCGTCAAGAGAGGGGCCCCGGCCGGGGAGGCAGCGAGCAGCGACCGGCGGCGCCCGGAGCCTCCGGAGGAGCGATTGCTGCTGCGAAGTTACACAACGAACAACTAAATGCGGGCATTTGGTTGATTTCGCCCGACATGAAGGTTCAGTTTTCACCACGTTATTCATACATTCCAACTAAATGCTGCATGTTTAGTTTACAGACTAAATATTGAACTTTCAAATTAAATGTTTAGTCCCCAAGATAAATCGTAAATTTTTAGATAAATATTTAGTTTTCTAACAACATAATATAAATATTTAACTAACTAAATATATATTTTCCAAAATAAATATTTAGTCTACTAACTAAATATGAATCTAGCAACCTAAATATTTTGTTAGTAAGCTAAATAAAAATATTTATTTTCCAAACTTAACATTTATGTTTTAAATTAAATATTTACTTTAAAATATTTGGTTGCTAAATATTTAGCTAGTAGTAAATATGATTTACTAGTTAAATGCTAGCAAACTAAATATTTAGTTTGTTATATTTATAAATGTCAGAATAATATGATGAAACTCTGAAAACTGAACTTTATTTTTCTCTGAAGTTAAATCAACCAGATGTTTGGTGTTTTTCTGTGTAACCTTGCAGGCGGCGCCTCCTACTGCTGAGACCTGAAGCAACTTTAAAAAATTGCATTTAACTAAGTTGTCAAAATCAACTTATTTGCAATTTTAACATGACAACTTTACAAACCCAAAATATTCACATGAACATAATTTGATTTATTGAGACAAATTAACTCATTTTTTTCAAGTTGGATCAACTGTTGCAGTTTTTAGTGTCGCATCAGCTGCTGCCGGGTCCAGACTTAAAGACGGAGCTCAGTATCCAAACTTAAGCCCCGCCCACAGTCCCACCAAAGTGGGCGGAGCCAAGAGCCTGACTTTTACCGCCCTCCCAAATTTCTTTAAAATATTTTAGCACTGCATTTTTTTCTCTCCCACTAAGATGATTTTTAACTGACAAAGTTAAAGGTTTAAAGTTGGTCTGTCAACTTGAAACAAGGTACGACACGGCTGCTGCACAGCTGGGTGGCCCGGCGTGGCCCGGCGTGGCCCGGCGTGGCCCGGCGTGGCCCGGCGTGGCCGGGCTGGGCGTGCAGCGGGCTAATGGAGGTGCTAACGCTGGTCTGTGGCAGCGGCTGCTATATTGAGTCTTTAGCAGCAACAACTTTTTTAGAAAAGTGACAAAACTAGGAAGTTTTCTAAACATAAAAAAACTAACAGCAAATCTAGTGACTCTTTTTAAATGAAGAAAGAAACCAGCAAGAAACGTAAAAACAAACTAATGGCAAATCAGCAAGCGGCTAGCGACACAGCTAGCGACACAGCTAGCGACACAGCTAGCGACACAGCTAGCGATACAGCTAGCGACACAGCTAGCGATACAGCTAGTGATACAGCTAGCGACACAGCTAGCGACACAGCTAGTGATACAGCTAGTGATACAGCTAGCGATACAGCTAGCGACACAGCTAGCGATACAGCTAGCGACACAGCTAGCGACACAGCTAGCGATACAGCTAGCGACACAGCTAGCGACACAGCTAGCGATACAGCTAGCGACACAGCTAGCGACACAGCTAGCGATACAGCTAGCGACACAGCTAGCGACACAGCTAGCGATACAGCTAGCGACACAGCTAGTGACACAGCTAGCGACACAGCTAGCGACACAGCTAGCGATACAGCTAGCCACGTTTTAAAATGAAGAGCGACAAGTTTGACTTTTATATGAAAAAGTTACTGACAATAAGTGGAGCAACTTTTTAAAAACAAAGCAATAAATCCAGCAACTTCTTCCCCGTAAAGCAACCAGCCGTTGCTCAGCCGGACCGTCCCGACGTTTATTATCTTATTTGTTCATTTTCTCCTTTAATCCTCTAAATGACTGTTCTAGTTATTAAATCTGTATTTGGTTTGTTTTTAGGAAAAGTGCTGAAGTTACATTTTGATTCTCTTTGTTGTTAAAGACGTAAAAATATTTTTCTGTCACATAAACGGAAAATGTTTGAATATTTAAACAAAATATTGAATATTGAAAACAAAACCAGAAATATGAAATATGAAATCGCACCAATAGATTTAGTAAAATATTATTATGGGATTAATAACACAGAGAAATGAAGTGACAGATTTTTCTTTATTTAGCTTTAAAGTAACAAAAATAACCCCAGAATATAAAACCTCAGCCAATCTGAGTTATGAGAGAAGAAAATAATTTTCCACAGAACAAACTCAGGATGCGTCACTAAACCGGAACCAAAACTGAGTTCACACCGTTTCTGTCTGGGACATTCAGCCGTCCTCCAACATGGCGCCCGATTGATGTTTTATTTGATTTGTCCTTTGGGTGTTTGAGCCAAACAGGGAGACGTTGTCCCAGTCCGCCCAGTCTGTTGCCATGGCAGCGGTCAGGACTCCTGCGGGCGGGTCGTCCGGACAAACGGCGAATCAGAGAACGGCGTAAACATCTGGATTCAGCTGCTAACATTTTACCCAGAGAGAACCGGGAGAGAACCAGGAGAGAACCGGGAGAGAACCAGGAGAAAACCGGGACAGAACCGGGAGAGAACCGGGAGAGAACCGGGAGAGAACCGGGACAGAACCGGGACAGAACCGGGAGAAAACCGGGAGAGAACCAGGAGAGAACCGGGAGAGAACCGGGAGAAAACCGGGAGAGAACCGGGAGAAAACCGGGAGAGAACCGGGAGAAAACCGGGAGAGAACCGGGAGAAAACCGGGACAGAACCGGGAGAGAACCGGGACAGAACCGGGAGAGAACCGGGAGAGAACCGGGACAGAACCGGGAGAGACTCTGTCCGTTTGTCTGTCCGTTTGTCTGTCCGTCACGTCGGACATCATAACTCACGTCCACTGACTGTTCCCAGCAGCTCTGCTGTAACGGCTGAACAAAGGTTCCTCATGATGCCGTCAGCGACTCACTGAGAATCTGCAGCCGCTATTTGGTGCCGACACTGAAAATGAAAACTATGAGTCGATGCACCCACAACTGTGAAACCTGATCCAGAACTGCTGCAGAGTCTGAACTCTCAGTTTCACTCGCCGGTTTTACTGAAACCGTGTTTCTGTGTCTGGATCATAAGTGAACTGGAACTGAAAACTTCAAAGGATGAAAAACGAGCAAAACAATCAGAAACAGGAAACGAGTCTCAGGAAGGAGAAGCTGAATCCCTTCATCTGCTGCAGACCACGGGGTCAGAGGTCACCCGCACAGCAGCAAACGCTGAAGATGTGATTTCAGATTTTTATCACCTGGGCCAAATAAACATAAATAATAATAGTGTTTGTAATCGCCATGCAGAGGCGGCCGCGGGCCCCCTGGGGCCCTGGGTGAGTTCTGCTGGGGCCCGGTTCACACGGCTCCTCCTGGATCGGCTCGTTTTACAGTCAATCAGAAACTCAGCGTTGAATTTAAAGCTTATGATTAATATTGTTATTAATCCTACTGGGTGGAAATAAAATGCCTTTGCTGGTTCTGGTTGAGTTCAGATCCTAAGCAGCAGCAAAGGCTGCTTCTGCCTCAGGCCGGCCCTGGCAGCCACACGCCAACCTTACTGCTCCTCTGTGGCTTTTTCACCGCGGCTTGTCTCAAACTAATTCACTGGATTAAAACGAGTCGGTGGAGAGGATCTGTGGTTCTGGAGACACATTTCTACCGACTGTGGTGAAACACTCTTCTGCTAATCGTGGAGCTGGTTCCATGTAGCTCTTTAGCATTTAACACTCAGCGCCGCTTCCCTCGATGCTCTGGATAAATGTGCTAATCATTGTGACCGTTTGGACCGTTCTGTCCTCAGACTCTGGGCCGGATGTTTGCGCTGGAGGACGCAGCGGCTGCTGGAGGTAGGACGGCTGCCGTTTCTCTGATGGTCCCAGGAAGAGCTGCTGGCTGCTTGTCCTTCTGGTTCTTGGGGACGTTTCAGATCCAGACGTCAGCAGGGTTTTGTTTTCTCTGGATGCCCAGGATAAAATCTGCTCTCTGTTTCACAACGAATCTGAAACATGACGCCACGATTCGCCATGAGCCAATTGTTAACGGAGCTTTATTATGATAAGACGGATAAATACGAACAGCCATGACTGTGATTTAAAATTAGACCAGGCGCTTATTTAACCGTTTGCTCGCTGGTTGCCTTGACAACCGCCTGGCTTCGTTATCAGAGGTGTGACCGCGGCTGAACGTGTGAATCACAAACCTTCCCTCTAAGATGTAAAGTTTTCCCAGCCGTGCTCCGAATCCTTTAAGGAGCCGGCCCCCGGCGCTCCGGGCCCCTGGGCCCCCGGCGTTCTGGGCCCCGGCGTTCTGGGCCCCCGGCGCTCCAGGCCCCCGGCGTTCTGGGCCCCGGCGCTCCGGGCCCCCGGCGCTCCGGCCCCCCGGCGCTCCGGGCCCCCGGCGCTCCGGCCCCCCGGCATTCTGGGGTAAATCTGAAAACTATTCAACAACATTTAAACGGTAGAATGTCAGACATTTATTACTCTGCTCACTGTTATCAGCGATTATATTTCTACGTTTTGGTCTGAAAAAGAAATATTTCATTTGGAAAACTGGTTATTTTGGAATCTTGTTATTTATTTGCATGTTTTCTTTTCATTTAAATTTCCAGACACTCCAGTCGTTTCTTGGATCGATGCTTTTTACTGTGAAGTATTTTAACGCAGCGCTACGTTACGATAATGACCATAACTCATGTAGACGATCTGACCCTGGGGTTTGACCGGACCGGTTGGTGAACCCTAGCTGACCTCTGACCTCTGGTCCTCCAAACCTCGGTCTGGGTTTGGTGTGTGAACGCCATGCGGACCGGAGGCCGCTCCAAAAGCAGGAAGTGGGCTACAGCGCAGGGCATTCTGGGTAAATGCAACCCAAGCTACCGTCTTGTTTCCGTCTGGTGAAGAAGGAAAGTTGCTCTCAGAGTCTTCAGAGGTTTTTGTGTCGTTTCCTTCTTGGTGCAGCGCCCCCACAGGCCAGGAGGGGAACAGGTCGCTCAGAGGGTTTGGTTGGTTTGGGCCTCAGTCGAACCGAGTCTCCTGGACTACCGGTGGAAAAACAACCAGAAGTGAAAACTCTGTCAGGTTCTGCTGCTTATGGGGCTTTTGGCTTTATTCTGCTCAAACCAGACAATGCTAAGCAGAGAGCGAAGCTCTGCGCTTCAGCCTCTGTTTTCACAAACTGTTGGACAATGTAGTTGTCCGACCCCAAAGATCCAAAGCTGCAGTAAATAGCGGCACTGTTTTGGCAGTAAACTCTAGAAACGGGGCTGTTTTCTGGATCATAAACGGCCCAGAACAACTCCGAACCCCTTAAATAAATAATCAGAATGAAACGGGAGAAATAAGAAGCAGATGGAGACGCAGCTGCCATGGTAACCGCTGTTGGTCCGCCGAAAACAAAACAAAAGTGGTGCGAACAAAATGATTGGACGGGTTAACGGGCGGACAGGGAGATGACTGGGAAGGTTCACACGCTCGCTTCCTCTCGCTGCAGACACGCGTTGGCTCCGACGGCAGAGAGAAGCCTTGAGGTGAAGAGGAAGTGTGTGTCCTGTTGCCATGGCGACCACAGCTTGGTACGAGCCGTGCAAGCTGCGCCCTTGACAGCATCGCATGAAGAGCGAGTGCAAAGTATAAAACCGGGAATTATGATCCGAAGTACTGATGAAGAGGAGCGCGTGTGTGTGTGTGTGTGTGTGTGTGTGTGTGTGTGGGTGTTCAGCCCAGAGTGAGATAGCAGAGCTGCAGACTTTGAATAGCTGAGGGATGTGAATGTTGCCGAAACAGCAGCAGTTAGTTTGGTTCCCGTTTCCTCTAAGCAACCAGAGGTTCACTGGCTCTTTGTTTGTGCATTCAAATGGGATGGAAAGCAGAGAGTGTGTGTGTGTGTGTGTGTGTGTAGCTCTGTGTGTGTGTGTGTGTGTGTGTGTAGCTCTGTGTGTGTGTAGCTCTGTGTGTGTGTAGCTCTGTGTGTGTGTAGCTCTGTGTGTGTAGCTCTGTGTGTGTGTAGCTGTGTGTGTGTGTAGCTCTGTGTGTGTGTAGCTGTGTGTGTGTGTAGCTCTGTGTGTGTGTGTGTGTGTGTGTGCACTGTGGGCTTCTGGGTACAGTGCGGTGCAGTAAAGACTTTTGGTTTTGCTTCGGCATCATTCCTCATGCAAATAACCTCCTTGCTGCTGCAGCCTGCTCACTTCCTGCTCACTTCCTGCTCGCTTCCTGCTCACTTCCTGCTCATGCTCTGTAGGTGTGCATGCGAGGTGAAGCTGTGGATGAGTGCGTGCATTTCTGCATTTGCACATGCATCAGTCTGCTCATGTGTCAGACCTCTGACTCGAAGGCTGCATGAGAAGCTCTTCCTTTTTTCGAGCATGTTTCTCAGAACAGTCCGACTTTCCTTAGATCCGTTTAAACTCTTCGTTTGTGGCTCTTTGAAGGTCTTTAAACTTTTCTTTTGACTTTAACATTTTTTCTCCGGTTTTTCTGTCGTTTTCAGACTGAACTCCAGTCATGGACCCGATTCTCATTTCAGGGTCAGAACTCTGTCAGGTCGGCTTGGTAACATCCGGAGTCCCTCAGGGGTCAGTCCATGACCTCCCATGACCTCCCATGACCTCCTGATTTTCAGTCTTCTTGATTAGCGTTTCAGCAGCAAAACGTTTCAGTGATGAAAACAGAAAACGTTACGTTACCGAGGAATAATAAAGAAAAGTTCAAATATGGACTAAAATCAATGATGATCTAAAACTAAATGAGTTTTTGATGTAAAGCTGGGATGTCCAAACTGAGGCCCGGGGGCCATTTGTGGCCCTCAGGCTGAGTTTGTCTGGCCCAACTGCAGTTCAGTACAAATGTTACCCATCCATAGGTGGTGATGTAAATGGAGAGTTTTTATTTTTAATCAGATTTAAATTATTGCTAGCATAGTTTTCTCAAAATGGAAAATGTTAAATAAAACAAATGATTCTGTTTTTTATCCGTAGAGATTAAATCAGCTTTTATTTAAATGATTAAACTTACTGAACACAGCGAGTGTTTAGAAAGAAAGTGACCCAAATCCTGTTCCTATAAGTGGAGTTTTAAAATCGGATGCTTTTCTGCTGGATCAGTGATGAATAATGTCCATTAGCGACTCGTCAGAACCGTTTGGATTTGCTGGCAGAAGCAGCATCAGAACAGGAAACTGAGAGTTGAGGTTTGAAAGTGTGCAAATCTTTTTCTGTTTTTTATTTTCTGTGTTTATTGTTCTGTCGTGTTTTATATGTTCCAGTGTTTCCCATTCTTCCCATCATTCCCAGTTCCTTTCCTGCTTTTAGTCTTTTAACTTCTCGCTTCCGTGTCTCGACTTGCGGCTCCTTCGTCTCTCGCGGCCTTCCTCTTCCTCCCATTCCCATCGGGGAACAGGTGGCGTGTCGCTCCGTGGCTTCCTGCCCTTCCTCTGTAAACGTGAGGGAGGACGAGGAAGAGGAGGAGGAGGAGGACGGGTCGGTTTGAAGCCTGTGATTTTTGGGGATGCAGAGGAAGAAAGCGAGCAGCAGGTGCCTGGATGTGAAGCACTTGCGGCGACACGCAGCAGCACTCAGAGATAATCGCTACCCAGATATTTCTGTGACCCGACCAGCATGACATAATTTCCTGTCCTCACACAGGAAGCTGCTGGAGCGTCAGAGAGGTTCAAGTGTTTCAACTGTGAAGCAGAGAAACACGATGTCTCTCACTTTCTAACATCCTTACATAAAAACCCGACGTTTACCTCAGCACTGCTGTTAGCCGCGGCTAAATGCTCCAGCTGCTCCTGAAATCTCTTCTCTCTGCAGCAGTTTAATCTTAATCCCACGATGCACTTTCTGCGTTTGACATATTTGTGAAAACGTCGGATTGAGGTTGTTCCTGCAGCCGCTGGGATTAGCTAGCTAACTCCAGATGCAGAGCTTTAGGAGCGATTAGCTCCACGCTAGCTCACTCTCAGAGCATTAAATCTTAAGGCTAGCGCAGCTGGCTAGCGTCTCATGCTTCCTGTCAGTCAAGGGCGTTGGGATTAGCACATGCTAACGGCGTTAGCGCCTTCAGACGGAGGAAATAAATCTGCTGTGAGCGTGAAGCGGAGGCGACTGATGCAGGCAGCCGGATGGTTTCAGGTTTTCATGTTTCACATGTAACTTTTTAAGCTTTTATTAACTTTGTCCATCAATTAAAATGTCATGAATCTGATTAATCAATATGTTTAACTTTGTAAGTATGAAATATAAATCTTCATCCTCCTTCTGTTGCCTCCAACATGTTAAGATGCAACAAATTATGGGATGTTGTGGTGGAGCAGCGGTTCAGCACAACCCACATAGGGGGGCCTCAGTCCTCGACGCGGCCGTCGAAGGTTCGATTCCCGGCCTGGTGACCTTTGCTGCATGTCTTCCTCCTCATTACCTGCTTTCCTGTCGTTGCACTTTCAAACTACAGGAACTATTATCTTGGAAACTAGAACCAAAAACACCAAATGATTCTGTGACAGGAATCAGGTGAAGCTAATGGACGCTAACGGATGCTAACTCCACATCCAGGGAACAACAGACACATAAGATATTTGTTGTGCCCCGCCCCTTACTGATGCTGCCCTGGACAAATGCCCGTATCAAGGCACATCCACTGTCAGCAGGTTTTCAGAAAATGTTTGATTATTTCAAACCAAACATTCTCAGTTTCCAGGTTTTATGTTCAGGAGGGTTTAAAGGAATCTCGTTGATTCAAACCTTCTTTAAATCTCCGTTCATCTCCTGTGAAATGAGGTCAAAGTTCAAGCTCTTACATGTATATGTGACATGTGGACATGTGCAATTTTTGTTACTGTCAACTTTCACCTTTAGCCGTCGTTCAATCGCGACTCCAAACTTTTGTTACTTGACAGTCGCTGAGGTTTCCTGGTCATTTTTTCGTTCTTTTCTCTATTGTCTCTCTGAGTGTCTCTTTTCCTTCGTTTTTCATCCTGTCTTTTTTCGTTTTCCAGTTCCTCCGTCCTTTGGACTCCTCCATCCTCCTTCTCATCCCTCCTCTTTCCTTCAAAGTGTCTGGATTCAATCCTTCCTCTGATTTCTCCTCATCCAGGCTCATTTCCAGACTCGTTTCGCTTCATTCTTTCATTTTTGCTTTTCCTGTTACGTAAAAATATTTGTTAATGTTTACGGATATTATCTTGGAAACAGACCAACCAAGCAAAAGTTTAAGGGATCCGTAATTTTGAAATGATAAAGAAATCAGATTTTTTAAAGCTTTATCTTAATGCTTTTGTAATGTGGACTCCTAAATGTTGGTAACTTAAATTTAATCTTATAAACCTGCAGCAAATATTCAAACGACTCCAGAGTTCAGAAAGAAACTCAACGGATAACAAGACATCAGCAAATAAAATAAACTTTTATCCTGATGGAGTCAGAGTTACTTTTTTATTGAAATGATTTTGTGTTTGTTCAACTATTTCAGAACAGGAAAGTAAAGCAAATGACACGATTCTGTTCAGATGGGACAAAACACAAATTAAATTTCTGTCATTTCTCTCCTGTCTCCTTCACTCGTATTCTTTGTATTTCTGTCATCTTTTATTTCATCCCAAAGCACCAAAATAAACCCCAAATCAAAACTCCTCCGTTTGGATCGTTTGTCTCGGCTGCAGTTGCTCTTTGACTCGGTTTCCAGGTTCAGCCTTTCATCTGCAGCAGTGAGATCAGGAGTCGCTCAGGCTGTTTGTTTCCAGTGTGTTTTCCAGGGAGCGAGTCGCTGACAGGATGACGAGTCGCTGGGAAGAAGCCGCTCCGGATCAGACGCAGCTGTCAGGCGGCTCCGTGCGTTTCCGTGTCAGACTACCTTAATGTCAGCAGTAATCGCTGTCCACCATATAATTCCCGGAGGGTTTTAAGAACAAAGTTGACTTGAGGGATGCCAGAAATATCTATGCAAATGTATGCAGATGAGTTCGGCTTTCAGGAAATGTAAATGTGGAAAAGCTCCTTCATGAGATGTGAGATTCTTGGCATCAAAGTGAAACGTGTTTCAGGAAAAGTGGGAAACAGAGAACGATCTTAAGACGATTCGCTTCAGAAAACCCTGCTGCTCTGCAGCAGAGCGCAGAACCGTAGAACCAGAGAACCTCATAAATGCAGAAACAGAGAAACGCAGAACCGTAGAACCTCAGAACCGTAGAACCAGAGAACCTCATAAATGCAGAAACAGAGAAACGCAGAACCAGAGAACCTCAGAACCGTAGAACCTCAGAACCGTAGAACCAGAGAACCTCAGAAACGCAGCTGGAAGACAAACTGAAATTCACCTTGAAATTATAAAAGATAATAAAACTACAGATTAAAATACAGATTTTAATCCTAAACAAGAAAAACAAGTTTCAGAGTTAATGGTTGAATGATGGTTGGATGGATGAACAGATGGATGATGGTTGGATGGATGAACAGATGGATGATGGTTGGATGGATGAACAGATGGATGATGGTTGGATGAACCCCAGATTAATTTTAACCTTTGAGTTGCCGCTCCTGGCAGCAGAATCTCCCTGCTGGGATGAAATCTGATTTAGTTTAAGTCGAGTTGGACTAATTGTGACTTTTGGGACTCGTTGTGACTCTTGGGACTCGTTGTCACTAGTTGTGACTCGTTGTGACTCGTTGTGACTCGTTGGGACTGGTACCGTGGATGAACCTGGTAATCCAGGGTAAAGCCGTTAACCCGGTCCAGTTATTAAGTACAGATCAACCAGGATCGGTTACAGACCATCTGGGTGCTTAGCAACTGCTGCTAAGATAAGAGTTCAGATCCGGACGAAGCCACTGGAGTTTCTGTACATTCATCGGGTTCTGGCTGGTAACCTTTGACCCCCAGCTGCCCCATTCAGCAAAAGAACCGAAATAACCTACATTTCCTCAAATGCATGCAACACATTGACCTGCCGTTTTCTGCTGCCTTCTGCTGCTTTCTGCCGTTTTCTGCTGCCTTTTGCTGCTTTCTGCTGTCTTCTGCTGCTTTCTGACGCTTTCTGCTGCTTTCTGCTGCCTTTTGCTGCTTTCTGCTGCTTTCTGCTGCTTTCTGCTGCCTTCTGCTGCTTTCTGCCGCTTTCTGCTGCCTTCTGCTGCCTTCTGCTGCTTTCTGCTGCCTTCTGCTGCTTTCTGCTGCTTTCTGCTGCCTTCTTTTGCTTTCTGCTGCTTTCTGCCGCTTTCTGCTGCCTTCTTTTGCTTTCTGCTGCTTTCTGCCGCTTTCTGCTGCCTTCTGCTGCTTTCTGCCGCTTTCTGCTGCCTTCTGCTGCCTTCTGCTGCTTTCTGCTGCCTTCTGCTGCTTTCTGCTGCTTTCTGCTGCTTTCTGCTGCCTTCTTTTGCTTTCTGCTGCTTTCTGCTGCCTTCTGCTGCTTTCTGCTGCCTTCTGCTGCTTTCTGCTGCTTTCTGCTGCTTTCTGCTGCTTTCTGCTGCTTTCTGCTGCCTTCTGCTGCTTTCTGCTGCTTTCTACTGCCTTCTGCTGCGCTCCAGCATCAAATATGCATCAAATTATATAAGCCAGACTGTTATGTAACAGACTGTCCCCTCTGCTGGCCCACTGAGTGTTTTTATGCTCAGGACTAATGAAGCCACCTTTGCAGCAGCAGAGACGGAGCTAAATTTATCCCAGCACCCAGGAACATTTGGTTAGAAATGTTTGAACTTTTTTCTGTTTACATATTTCAGTTTCTGTCAAAGCACACAGAACCCGTCTCCTTCCAGAACCATCAGACGGTTGGACAACGTGACTGTCCACACAGACATCTACGTGATATTTAGACTTGTAATTGAGCGGTTTAGCGCTTTTCCTACATTTAGCACACTTAGCTTCTCCTAAATGAATTTTTGTAGATAAATTCTCAAGCGCTAGCTTATTTGGCTGCACTGGTAGGAAAACTTCTGCTAATGTGCTGTTAACGTTATTTTATTCATTTAGCATTTTAGCATCTCTGCTAATTTTAAAATTGCTTAGTGCACTTAGCTTCCCATAAATTATTTTCTCAGAATAAATTTTAAAGCACTAATTTGCTTGTCTGCAGTGAGGAGAATCCTTCCGCTAGTCCGCTAATGCATTAGTAGCAGATCTAATTTTTCAATTAGCAGTTTAGCGGATTTGCTACCTTTAAAAATGTTTAACACACTAAGATTTCCTTAAATTAATTTTTCTAGATAATTCTTAAGTGTTTATTTACTTGGCTGCAATAGTGGGAACACTTCTGCTAATCCACTAATGAGCTCATAACGGAGCTATTTTTATATTTAGCGCTGTAGTATTTTGCTAACTTGAAAAAAGTTTAGCATTGTAAGCTACCGAGAGCGACACCATAAGTGCTTTTGGTGAATCAAACAAACCTGGTTTTGGTTGAATTGAACTCCGTTCAGTTTGAATACATATGTGTCCAAGTGGACCAGATACCGCTCCAAAAACAGGAAGTGGACTACAGCGCAGGGCATTCTGGGTAAATACAACCAAAACAAACACACTAGCCTAGCATTAGCAGGAGAAATGTCTTGTGGTCTTCAGCCAAAGACAAATTATGACTAAAATTTGACGCCTCCATTTTGTGAAGAAGGAAGTTGCGCTCAGTGTCTTCAGAGGTTTCTGTGTGCAGCGCCCCCACAGGCCAGGAGGGGAACAGGTTGCTCCAATGGTTTGGTTGGTTTCAGCAACTGAAAATGGAACGGATGTTGAAGTTTTGGTCGAACAGAGTCTACCGGACCATCAGGTCGAACAACATCCATAAATCTGCTGCTCCGTCTTAGAGTCCATCCGATTCCCCCTGACGGATGAGAAGCAGCCGTCCGCCGCCACAGGACTGCAGCGGCCTCTCTGCCCAGCGCTGGAATCCACGGCTCTGACATTTCTGCCCACCGCAAACCCGACTGGGAGCCTTGGGCCGACTGGGAGAGAGATGGAGATAAATTACAGTGTTTGGGTTTCATGAGGAGAGCAGAAACAGTTCCTGGGAGTGTTAGCGGGTTCATGTCTGTCGCCGTATGCGCAGAGACACGCAACCACACGACAGACAAAATGTCAAGAAAGTTTCTTCGAAAGGGTTGAGCGCGCAGTTTGTTGTACAATTCAGCGGAAAAGTCGCATTTGTGTGCAAATATTTGAAGACAACTGCTAGATAAAAGTGACAGAGTGAGACATGAACGGGAACGCTGCCCTTGTGGTGACATTGGTGTAAAGCACATCGAAAGAACACACACACACACACACACACACATTCCCCGCCCCCTGTGTTCTCAGGCTCATAATGAGATTGCGTAACAGTTAAACTCTCCCCCGCGTTGCTAATATCGATTATCTTCCTCCTGCTGACGTGCAGCAGACTCGCAGGGCTGCCAGGCCATCAGCTGCAGATCAATCAGGCCTTAATGAGATAAACGAGCTCACTAATTAGTTAACGAGCGGCTGACTGACTGACTGACACAGAAAGCCGCTCTGGCAGCTCCGTCCGGTCGGCTTAGAGGGAGAAACACCAAGAGTCAAAATATTCACCCAGCCTCAGTCCGCTGGAGAAAATCCTGATTCACTTTTAGATTTAATCAATATTTTGACCTTTTATTTCTCAGACAAAGTTTAAGTTGTGGATCCAAACGGACTTTTTCACATGTTTGATGAGATCTTTGCTCAGATAAAATGTATCCAGAATACTGTCAGCTTTGTGGACTGTAGAGTTTTCTGTGGAAAGTTAGTTTGTGTGTTTTGTTTTGTTTTTATGTCGAATATCTAAAATAATCTTAAGATAAAACACGTTGGGAAGCTGAAGTAACGCTGCTTGACGCGCTGTTGGCCGGAGTTTGCAAAGCTCGGTTCTGATTGGCTAAAAGAAGAAAAACTTTTAGTATTTGTTTCTGAGACGATGCTGACATATTTTCCACTGTGTGCATTAAAGTATATGAAGGTATATTTGTTGTTTGAGCTGTTAAAATATAACGTTAGTGGCGTTTTTAGAGAAATCTTACGTATTTGTAGATTTCAGATCTTTGAGTTTTTGTTTCTTCAGATTTTTTTGCCTGAACTGAAAATCAGCATTTAAATGTTTCATAACAATAACATCTATTAGCAGTTGGTATTAAAAAATAAAGTTTGTAGATGCTCTTTATGAAAGTATAAATATTTTGACTTTTTTATTTTATTGATTGTAGCACTTTAAACTTTCTGGAACCATAAAGTGCATTATAAATAAAAGTTATTACACACTTCTGTTCAGCCACTAATAGTGTGGCTAGTTTTTCATTTAGCACTTTAGCAGTTTTGCTAACTTTACTCTGGGTAAATACAACCAAAGCTAACATGCTAGCCTAGCGCTAGCAGCAGAAATGGCTCCTGGTCTTTAGCCAAAGACTAAAGAGAAATCCTCCAACACTAAAATCTGACGCCTCCATCTTGTTTCCATCTGGTGAAGAAGGAAGTTGCTCTCAGTGTCTTCAGTGGTTCTTGGTGCAGCGCCCCCACAGGCCAGGAGGGGAACAGGCTGGTCTGACTCAGAACCACAGCAGCTGGAGGTGGAGCAGAGGATGGAGTTCTGGTTCCAGTAGAACCGGGTCGACCGTCGTGAAAACAGCCTGTGATCCCATAAAGCCGGTAGAAACATTAGCCGTCAGACCGACTGCGCTGCGCCGTCACTCAGCTCTTCATCACAGCCTCTGCATGTCTGCTGGCTCGCTCCGCTGGCGTAACTCTAAACTGGAGACGTTTACGTCCAGCTGGCCTCTGCTGGGAAGCCCCCGCAGGATTTTATGGTGGTGGGGCAAGCCTGGGCTGGACGACGTCCTGTACCGCCGCAGCGCTGAGCTGGCAGACAGAATTAGATGCAGGGAGTCAGACAGATGGGGTAGATACTGTTACTGACAGAAACAGCAGCAGAGGACAGAGTAAAGCAAAAATCTGCTGCATGTTCATAGAAACACTCGTTTTAATTAAAGCTGAAGTTGATACACACCTGATCACATGCAAGCTGCAGGTTTGTTTCACTTTTTAATCAGCAGTTTTGTGAAACAAATTAAGAAACTATGAAGATCTGAAATAAAACTAGAAATATTTTATTTTTGGGGAAGTTCAAGTGTTCCTGCAGCTGAAGGGAGCGTGTATGTCCACACAAAGGGAAATGTAGTGAGCGCATTTATGCTAACATGCTAATAGCAGAGCTAATGTTTTATTTGTAGCTCTAGCTTTATTATTATGGTGTAAGTAGATTCTTGCAACATGAAGCTAAACTATGGTAAAGCTTATTAATACTTTAAAATAAATGACTAAGTTTATAGGATTTTGCTAACTAAAACATTTTAGGAGCCATGTTGTGACTTCCTGGAGGCGGAGCTTCAGAAAGAGCATGAGCTTCTTAAAGAGACAGAGGCCCAATTTCAAGATGATAAATTCTGAAATCAAGTCATATTTGATATAAAAATCATTTTATAACATCTGAAGGTAACATAGTAACTTGATTATAATATGAAATGGAAAATATAAAATACAGTTAAATTTTTGTTTTTGCTTCTGTCATGAAATGTCATCCGTTGACCCAAATGATCTTTATTTGTTTCTGTCGTTAGCGATGTTAGCATGCCGGAGGCGTGTTGGTTTCATGTTGCTGTTGTGTAATAACTGGCTTTGTGTTTTGCGGTTTGACTCGTTATCGCTAATAAGGATTAGTTTGGGGCAAACAGCCGCATGCTGCACTCCAGGAAGTTTACGCTGACCTTTACAGAGCCGACGTCAGCCGCTGTTTGCTCGCGCCGGCTCAGCCGACCACTGCTGTGTGCTGGAGGCCGAGGCTCTAATGAGGGCCTGGCCTCGGCTCGCCCCGCTCACACGCTGCTGTGTGTGTGTGTGTGTGTGTGTGTGTCCTTGTTATGCTTGGGAAGACTCCGATACACAACACAGGACTTCTAATAATGTGGCCCATGTAAGCCGAGCCTCCGGAGTGTGTGCATGGCGGGGAAACGGGCGAGGGGCGCGATGGGGGGGCAGGATGACAGCTGGACTGAAACAGAACAGAAAGTCCAACGGGCCCAAACAGATGGGCTTCCACCGCTAACGTATCTGTTAGCCGAGACGCTGAAGAGAAACACATGATGATCAACATTCATCGTTAGGAGCCTCGCCTCGTCAAGGTTCAGTTTCACTGAAAATTCACCAATTTATGCATTTTTTCATGGATCAGAAAAAGAAAATGAAGCTAAAAGCACCTCAGAGTTCAGCACTGCTAACTGGACAGTTAGCTGGGCTAACATGCTAATCCTAAACATTAGTTCTGCTCATGCTAAAACACTATATCAACATGCTACTTAGCAGAAGCTAATGCTATATCAACGTGGTGTTTACTTGAATAATTCTTAACAATCAACAACAAAAATATCAACATTGATATTAAACTTTGACTGAAAGTTTATAAAACAGTTTAGTAAATTATCACATTGGAATTTATCCATAAAGGTGAATTTGGGGACAGCTAGGTGCGCTCAAAGCTAGCAGAGACACAAAGCTAAACAGATGGATGGATCCTGGTTTCACGTTTGTCCATTCTGGGTTCCCGTACGTTTCCTCCTGACCCGGATCTCACCTGAGGAGGAACTTTGTTCATTTCTTCTTCCAAAGTCGCTCTGAACGATTCTTTCTTCTGGAAAAGTGCAACATGAGGAACGTAAAGCGTTTCATTACCTTCATTTTAGATCTTTGACTGTTAAATACGTCCAGGTTACTAACAAATCTTTAGTTCATTAAGTTCATATGTTTTAATGAACTTTTGAACTTACGGTTCTTTTTTCACAGAAAAAAACACTGATTGGTTCTTTCCTGCGAGAACTTCAGAGGCGTTGGCGTTTGGTTTCTGACCAATCAGCTGCTGCTAATCTGTCAACATGTTTGACCAGAGTTTAGATTCCTGGTCCAAACCGACTTACACACCTGGCAGGAACGGTTCTGGAACGACCGGACTGGTCCGATGGAGAGGAGAACAGCCAGCTGGCCTGTGTGTGTGTGTGTGTGTGTTGCGTAACGCTCTGCTGGGTCTCCCCGTGGCTCCCAGGCTGAAGCGGTTTCTCTCTCCTCTTGCGGCTCGGTGCAGATTTATTGGGCCGATATTCAACCTGCAGGAGAAAAACCCGGGTCAACAGAACCGGATCTCCAGAACGATCATACAGTGTCAATATTTTTAAAATACACAATTAAATATTTTATAATCGTTTTACTTTATTTTTTTTCTACAGAGTCATTATAAACGCTCAGATCTGATTAAATAAAATTTAAAAAATGTAATTTGTAATCACTAAAATTACTTTTAAAAAACAACAAAAAGAAGCATCATACTGATATTTACTAACTTTAAATTACCTTCAATATTAAAAAATGAAAAAATACGAAAAAAAAAATTCTCTTTTTGACCTTCAGCTAAAATATTCAAATAAAGTCTGTGGAGTCAAAAACAGTCCTGCGTTTCCTCTGCTGCGCTTGCTGAGATACGTGTGTGTGTGTGTGTGTGGGGGTGGGTGTGTGTGTGTGTGTGTGTTTCCAGCTGATCCAGTTTATCTGTTAAGTCGTTCACCAACCTGCAGACGAAAACAAAATAATTCAGAATTAAAACATTTAAATATTAACTCGCTGAGCTGATCGATGAGATGTGAAGAGTTTAATTTTCCGAGGTTCAGTGAATGCAGCAGGAACTTCAGGGACAGTTGGAAAACAGAAACCTGAAGTCGCCGTTTTCATTGTAAATGAATCAGGATTGGTTTCCATGGATACGGCTCTGCTTGTTTCCCGGTCCAGAATCAGAACCGGACCCGTTGGCCCCCGTTGGCCCCCCTTGACCCCCCGTTGGCCCCTGGGGCCCTCTTGGCCCCCCTTGGCCCCCCCGTTGGCCCCTGGGGCCCTCTTGGCCCCCCGTTGGCCCTCGGGGCCCTCTTGGCCCCCCGTTGGCCCCCGTTGGCCCCCGGGGCCCTCTTGGCCCCCCGTTGGCCCCCGTTGGCCCCTGGGGCCCTCTTGGCCCCCCTTGGCCCCCCCGTTGGCCCCCGGGGCCCTCTTGGCCCCCCGGGGCCCTCTTGGCCCCTCTTGGCCCCCCGTTGGCCCCCGTTGGCCCCTGTTGGCCCCCGGCCCTCCGGCAGCAGAAAGCTGTGTAAATATTTTGGAGAAAAACACAAACGGGGCCAAAAATAACAGCGACTGTTTGGAGCCTCGGACTGCGGCGTCATCCTGAGGTCCGACGGGCCTGACGGGCCCCGGAGCTGATTGGTCTCTTCAGTGACACTGAGGGAAACTTTCCATCTGAGCCACTTCAGCTGCAAACTGGGATTCGGTTCCAGGTGTTAGCGTCGCTGTAGCTTTGAGGCTTTGCAGCAAAAGGTTCTGGGTTCCAATCCCGGCCTCGGGTCCTCCGGTACCAAGTTTACATGTCATTCCCATAAGCCCCGCCCCTTCCTCTCGTTGTCTGCTAAGCCCCGCCCCCTCCAGGTTTCTCTGATTTAACTCTGAAACATTTAAATCTTTAAGGTTTTTTACTAGCTAGCAGCTTCATGATTCAAAACTTAAATAATTTAATTCAAATTTCATGTTTAATAACTTAGGTTTACCAGAACAGATGGAAATAATTTCAGTATTTTACAGTATTTTCTGCGTTCTCAGGCGTGTTTGAGCTTCCTGTGTCTGCGCGTCTTTGTGGCGATGCATCGTTTGCGCTGCGGCGGAGAACGGCTGCGCTCTGCCAACGTTCTGATGTCCGCAGCACAAACAGACCTGAGGCCGGCCGGCTGCTCATGACGTCATTAATGCTGGAGAACAAGAGGTCAAAGTTCACAGCAGGCCTGCTGATCCGCTGTTTATGCCTGCATGTCGACGGCGTTCCTCATTTTGCACGTTTACAGCGGCCATCTTTATTTATGTATCATGAACACTGGCCAGTCGTTGGGCTGAATTTTATAATTATTGGCTTAATTCCAGATTTAGCAGGATGTTTTATGAACTATCAGTTTTCAGCTTCGCTCAGTTCAGAAAGGCGCCAGTAAAACGTGACGCTGTGGCCAGCAGGACGAATCGTTTGTTTCAAATGTCTCCAAACAAGATTCAGAAGATTTCACTCAGCAACAAACACAGCTAGCTAAAACGTTAGCTATGCTAACCCTAAAGCAATAGGCATAAATATGAGTTGAATGCTAATGCCCTATAGCAACATGGTGTTTAGCAGAAGCTAATGCTAAAGTGCTACACTCAACCATGCCACCATGGCTCAATATGTCCTAACGTCCCACATCGCCCCCAACAGGGTCACATTTGTTATTACACCCCAAGCAGGTAGAATGTGAAGAGAGGAAGCGGAAGTGCTGTGTAAACAATCCTTACTCACTTCAAAATAAAAGCATGAATCTAAACGTTTGAAGAATTCTTAAGATGTCGAACTTTATCCGAATCAGCGCTTTGGGATTCATCTGGCAGAATGACCACAGGGGAAGCTAAGTGCGCTAACTGTTAGCAAAATGTGCCCATAACTGATGTGACGTCATTTATTTACCGTAGAAATATTTCAAATAGAATTCGTTTCTGTTGCACAATATTATAAGAGCATTTCTGCACTTGGCTGTTTTTAATTCTGTAATTTTTGATGATTCTGGTTTGGCGCTAACTGGAACCTAAAATTCTGATTGTGAAAAAATTTAAATCCAATTTTTCAAGCACACTTTTTCCTTCCACTCAACTTTCCGTCAGTATTCTTGAAATCAGGAGGGAGCCGACGACAGACGCCCAGCAGAAAACCACCGACGTCTCCACAACGAGGCGATGGCTGCAGCAGCTGGCTGTTGTTTCCAAGCTTACTAAAGGAAAGCTGAGTGGAAGGAAAAAGTGTGGCAGAAAAAGTAGGAATATATGCAGCCTGGAGGTGATTGTGAAGCAAAGCTGACTGCAGGTGCAGTCAGAGCTTCACTTTCAGGAAAGTCTCGTCCTTTTTACTGTAATAGTCAAAATGTTTTTAACACCAAACAGATCAATGTTATAAATCCACCAATATTCAGTCCGTCTGTATTATCCTGTTAAATCTCTGAAAGTCTCTCCATGTGTGACCCATCAGCCACATGTGGGCGCCATGTTGGAGGGGCGCCAGAAACATGCTGGAATAATAACTCGTAGCTGAAGTTTCCTGTATTTTCCAGCTGTTTCTGCATGAAGCCCACAGGCTTCCTGCTCCGCCCTCAGGCAGCAGCTCGCTGAGCCGCTGCGTCGCTGAAAAGCGCCGCCATGTTGGCCGGCGCCGCCCCCCCCACCGGGGCCCGCCGTCTATTTCTGGCTCTGCGTCACGCCTGGGCTTTACTCCTGTGGCAAGAGGAGTGTTTCTCTAGGGCTCCCACTCTGCTGTACTCACACACACACACTCACAGACGCACGCACACACACGCACTCTCTCACACACACACTTCCGACCTCTCTCTCTCTCTCTCTGATGCCTTGCTGCTGAGTGAGGCAGCAGACTCAGATGTAAACACGCAGCGCGGCGGACGGCTCGCTGGATGAATGGAGCAGTCGGACGCTATGGGACTTTAACTTGTGTGTGTGTTGTGTGTGTGTGTGTGAGAGTGTCGGCCGGTTGGTTTGTCGGTTCTGCGGCGATGGAAGGAGGGAGCGGCAGAGCGGAGGAATGCTTTCGGGTGATGAAGACGGAGCGCCGGGCAGGTCGGTGCGCAGATCTCACTACTTTCATTTTCTCTGAGTGTGTGTGTGTGTGTGTGTGTTGGGGGGATCTCCTCATCCACCGTTGTCGTGGTGATGCTTCTGCCCGGACACAGCGACCTGTCCGGATGGTTTTAGTCCTCTTGTCTCTCCCTGCTTCTCCTCCCGGGGTGATGTTATTATCGGACAGACACACACACACACACACACACACTCAGCTGATCGTCCCACCAGCTCCGCTCTTATCCTCTGCTGCTCCTTCCTGTAAGGTGCCTCAGGTAACTTTTCCCTTTTCTTTGTCTGCCGGAAGCCGTTCCAGCCTCCCGGTTCTGAATCCGGATCGAAACCAGTTTGGAAACTTTAAACCGCTTCAGATCCACCAAAACAAGTTTTTACAGCCTCCCGGCGGCCGCTTCGTGGAAAACATGCTTCCTGTTTTCCTTCTTGGCTTTCCAGAGAAACGCAGATCTGGACACGGAAAGACAAACGAAGGGACACAGGCGGACTGAGAGTCTGAGACACGGAGGGACGAGCTGGGGGACAGGCTGGGGACAGGCTGGAGGACAGGAGGACAGGCTGGGGACAGGAGGACAGGCTGGGGACAGGAGGACAGGCTGCGTCCCGCCAAACGCCTTACAAACGTTTTTCCATTCACAAATTCTCAGACAGTGAAGTGTGCTCCTCTACCCCCGGTGTGTGTGTGTGTGTGTGTGTGTGTGTGTGTGTGTGTGTGTGTGTGTGTGTGTGTGTGTGTGTGTGTGTGTGGGTG
>CAEGAE010033621.1:0-91186 GCA_903067095.1 Girardinus metallicus | reverse complement strand
AAAGTGAGCTATTATTGTTACAGGTTAATTTTCTAAACTACAGAAAAGTAACTGTTAGAGAAGCTCAAATGTGAAAAATTGGACTGATGTTGATATGCGATAGTAACACTGCTGTTAGATTTACTAATGTTTTATTTTATCTTTTTTTATCCGATTACCCGATTAATCGTAAGAATAATCAATAGATTACTCGATTACTAAAATATTCGTTTACAACAGCCCTAATCGCGGTTAATCGTTTCAGCCCTTTAACACAAATGATCAAATATTCACTAAAGAAATACTATAACTGGATTTTAAGCAATAAAGTTTTTATTTTATTATTTAAAAAAGGAGATGAATTATTTGGTTTTTTTACATCTTTTAATGTATTTCTAATGTATAAATATCTGCAGAATGCACCATTTTTTAATGAATCAATTAATTATCAGAATAATCATCAGAATAATTGGTAACTAATAATCATTAGATGAAGCTCTATTTCTAATTCAGAATAAAGGAAATAAAACTTGAAGCGACTGGACTCACCCCTCCCCAGTTCAGAGTCCTGGCCAGGTCGTTGCCCGTCCCCAGAGGAAGGATGGCGACCGGAGGCTGAGGGCAGAGATTCAGCTGGTCCAACACGGACAAGATCCATCCCACCTGAACGGACAGGGGTCATGTGACCACAGGATCTGTTTTATTGACAGCTCTGTTTTATTCATCGTTTAACTCACGGTGCCGTCGCCACCGCAGGCCAGGATCCGCAGGTTGGGAACTTTGGAGTACATTTCCAGCCTGCAGGGAACAAAGAAACGGATCTGGCTGAAATGTTTGAGGTTCCAATGAGGAATTACAACGAATGAGGAAGACTGCTTACCCCTCTCTGGGTCCTCCTTTGGTCAGGTCAAACACCTGCCGAGGGTTCAGGTACCACATGAACGACTGGATGATCTTTGCTCCCTGAAGACGAAGAAGAAGAAGAAGTAGAAGAAGAAGGAAAAGAAGAAGAAGGCGGCAGCAAGTTAGCTGCTGAGTTATAATAGTTTTTGATTGCAAAGATCAGAAAAACAAATGGAGGAACTGATCGATGTGAAAATATAGTCAGTATTATTTAATCTTAAGAATGCACATAGCGTTATTTATTAATATTTTAACAATTTGTTAATAAGTTTTATCAATACATTTTGGCACATTCAGAACATTCAGGATCTTGATATGAACCAAAATGAAAACTACCTGATTCCCGCCGCTTTTCGGATTAACAAACACCAGCAGAGGCTTCATTAGCTGGGAGGGAAGGGGCTTCACCAGGAAGGGCTTCCAGCGGCCATCTTGGAGCTGAAGAGCGACCAAAAGGTCAGGAAGAGAGCAGACACATGATGCAAAACGCTGCGTTCAGTGTCAGTTTTAAACAAAACGCTGCGTTCAGTGTCAGTTTTAAACAAAACGCTGCGTTCAGTGTTAGCTTTAAGCAAAACGCTGCGTTCAGTGTCAGTTTTAAACAGAACGCTGCGTTCAGTGTCAGTTTTAAACAAAACGCTGCGTTCAGTGTCAGCTTTAAGCAAAACGCTGCGTTCAGTGTCAGTTTTAAACAAAACGCTGCGTTCAGTGTCAGTTTTAAACAGAACGCTGCGTTCAGTGTCAGTTTTAAACAGAATGCTGCGTTCAGTGTCAGTTTTAAACAGAACGCTGCATTCAGTGTCAGTTTTAAACAGAACGCTGCATTCAGTGTCAGTTTTAAACTGCATTCAGAGTCACTATGAACCAAAAAAAGCTACATCCAATGTCATTACTGACTGCATTCACTAAGCAAGAAGATTAATTGTGAAGTAAATCTATATTCACGGCTACCATCTTGCTCAGCACATAAAGCGGCTTTTTGCTGACCTCTGCTCCCTTCTTTGTCGACTTGTTGCACTTCAGTGACGTCCGTTTCTTCTTTTTACTGGATTTCAGAGACGTCTGCAGAAAAAATATAAACTATCATCAACTGCAGACTTTTCTCTAGGCTTTGAGCAACTCATCAGTCTTTGGCACATCTTCCGTCCCACTGATCCTTCAGACAGAAGGATCAATAAAAAATGAGAAGATTTACGGTGGAGGTTAGACTGAGGATAGAGTTACTAGAAATTCAATTAAAAAATACTTTATTGATTTCCAAAGAGAAATTAAATAAATTAAAATAAAGTCAGCTCTAATTTATGAACAAATTATTTATCTTTGTCAGTCAAACAAGATAAACTGAGGTTCATGTGTCAGGTATTTGCTCAACGTTTCACCGTTGTTTTGTAAACAGAATTTTAAAATTTACAATGGCATGTTAGAGGAACTGTAGGTAGAAAAATGGGAGTAATTTTCCATCAAAAATCTCAGAAATGTTAAGATTAATATCAGAAATTTCCATTAAAAATAAAGAAATTTCTGAGCTTCAAAAGTGAAAATTTGGAAAGAAAAAAATTCTGAAATTTTGAGATTAGACTCAGAAATTTTCTGGAAGAAACAAGTTGAAAATTTGCTAGAAAAAAACAGAAATTTCAAAATTAACCTCAGAAATTTTCTAGAAAAAATCTTGGAAATGTCTGAGCTCCAAAAGTTATGAATTTGCAAGAAAAAATCTCAGAAATTTCAAGATTAATTTCAGAATTTTCTAGAAAAAAACTTGGAAATTTCTGAGTTTTAAAAGTTGAAAATCTTTAATTGTGAAACTCAGAAATTTCTTTTAAAAAGAAAAAAAGGTTTCTAGAAAATTTGACTAGTCTCAAAACTTTTTAGTTTTTTGATGGAAACTTACACCTATTTTTTTATTCCCCCATCTACATTGGCCTTAATATGCCGTCATAAAAATTGAGTGAAAAAGCAGCAAGAACAAAATAAAAACTTTCATGAGACAGCCTGGAGATCCAGACCAGTTTAAATGATGATGGGGAGGTCTGGATCACAGAAAGGAAAAAGAGGAAGTAATTGGGAGGTGGATCTGGAGTTTAAGACCCAGGAGGCTGAGTGAAAAACATTTCTGGACAGTAAATACCTGCGGCTTGCGGACTCTGATGATCCATGTTGGGGGGACGATGACGGCAGCGTGGGCCCCCAGAGAGCAGCACTCCTCTATCTGCTGCAGCATGAAGCACGTCACCTTGTTGTGATACTGAAACGGAGACGGAGAGTCAGCTGGCAGGAAGTTACCTGGAGCTTTGTGTTAACGACGTTAACTCACCGCCTGTTTGCACCAGGAGCAGCTGATGGCTACGATCTCTTTGCTGTGAAATGTAAACTTCTGCTGGAAGCCCTGTTGGTGACATGATGGAGGTACAGATAGAGGAGCTGTCGATCTGAAACTCGCAAGTTTGATCCCAGTTTCCTCCTTGCACAAGTTGATATACAAGTTGCCCATTGACCGAAGGTCAGTATGACTAGAAAACTGCTAAATAAATTCATTCTTTTATTTAGATCCCCATTAGTTGCAGTTTTTTGCATCTACTCTTCTTGGGGTTCACACATTCAACACAAAAAAAATACGTCATACATAGATCACACGATAAATTCAAAATAAAAGTAACTATAAAACAAACAAATACAATATAGAGGCCATAGATAAAAAATAGATTATACTATAATGAAAAATATACTAAAAAGCATTTGCTTCGATATGTCAAGCAACACGTACAGAAAACATACACAATCAATATAACACAGAGAAATACCTTCTTAAAGCTGTTCATAATTCAAACCCGTTTCACTATTTTATTTTAGAAAACTTTCTACCCTAAACTCTTGAAACAGTTTCCGAATGTTACCAGCAGCAGAAACTCTGCAGCTTCTCTGTATGTGGTTGCTATGGTGACTCCCTCTTCTTTTAGGGAGCCTACAGAACTGTTCCACTCACCAGCCTCAAACGGTCACTGTGTACAAACTATAAGTTGTATCAGAAAAATTCTTGGACCATGAGTGTTAGAACTTTTTAGCGACCATTCATGCACGTTTTTATGTGTCAACAGAGTTTTATTTAGGAGTTACAAAAGGTTAAAGAGAGCCTTCAGTTTTATTTTAGAAAGAACAATTCTGAGCTCAAATACAATGGGAGTGAATTAGAGTTTGGGTGTGGGCTCTCTGCACTTAGGGCCAAACTGATGGAAAACTGTAAGTCCTATGACAGTGAAAGAGACACTGGGTGAAAGTAGAGAGAAATACCAACGTTTTGATGTATAAAATGTACAGGTGGAGATAAAACCGTGGGGGTGAGAGTAGTTTAAATCAAACAAATTTCAGAACGTCTCTTGAGGTTAGAATTTAGAGTGTGAGACATTATTACTCTAAGCTGAACATCCTGATGGAAAATGGGAAAAAAAAAAACCTCAAACTTAAACAGTTACTTTGTAAAAACAGTAACAAGTTGTTTAAAGTTTGAATGGTTGTTTTATAAGTTGATGTGGAAAATGTTAGATTTCTTTCCTACATTTTTAAGCTACTGCCTAAAGTCTTAGCAAGCTATTCTTGTTCCTGAGACTTTCTGAACTTTGTTTTTCCAGCAAAGTAACAGAACATTCATAAACTGCTAAGTGTCCCAAAACCAGCAATAATTATAGACGGAGAACAACTATAATGAGAAGAACTACTGAAGGAAAATTGGTAAATCTGGTTTAGAAAGGATAAAAACTCATCCAGTCAGAGACCAACCTTCCCACACTGCCGACACTTCCCAGTCTGCCGTCTCCTGTGGACCCAGTGATGTCGAACGACGTTGGCCTGGAGAACGAGACATTTTTCAGAGCACTATTTACCTCAACGCTACAGTGAACACTTTAAGATCGTGAACATGCGCCGCTGACCTCTCGGACGGCTCGAGACGCCGGTTCCCTGAACGACGGTTTGCACCTGAAGTTAATCTGGACAGAGGACAGAAAGCTTGAGCTGGGGAGGAGAGACGTCTGAGACGAGGTGCTGACCTGGAACTCGTTTACCTTCTCCAGCTGCTCCATGCACATGACGTGCACCGATATCTTGCAGCCAGCACATTTCATCCGTGGTACGGACTTTTGCTGGAAAAACAGATCGGGTTCACGGTGAGTCAGGAACATTTTCCCAAACCAGGCTTGGGCCCCAGAAAGGTTTGGGCCGGCCCTGATAGTCGCTCCTCTTTTCCCGCTGACTGGGACCAAAAACAAACCAGTGGAGGTGAACTCACCAGAGACTTGGCGACGCAGAACTGTTCTCCAACGTAACAGAAGTCTCCAGAAACACTGGCTTCGAACCAGATGTGTTCCCCGTACTGGGCGTTCTCCTGCAGCCCAAAGTACACAAAAATGATTCACTGGGAACCAATCCTGAGTCAAACACAGAGTTCAGATCCCAAACTGCTGGATGATATGGCTGAAAAATGTATCACTTTATAAAGCAGGGGTGTCCAATGTGTGACCCTGAGGCCATTTGTGGCCCTTGGGACAATTTTGGCCCTCTGGTGAGCACTTCTGTAATTTTTTAGCATGAAACTTTAAATTATATATTTATTTAATTTAATTTAATTCTAATTTATCTTTAATGGAAAGTGTTAGGCACAAAGCATTTTTTTTCTTAATAGCTGTGTTTTATAAACATCCAGTGACGTTTTACTCAAAAATACAACAAAAACACATCAATTCATCTTTTAAACTTGGTTAGTAGAAGTGTTTTTTTTAAAGAAAGTTTTAATTTTGTTGTTGAGAATAGATTAAAAGATTTTCTAGACAAAAATCTAGAAAATATTTGTTTAGAACAAATATTCTAGACAAAAACATTTTGTCTAAAAATTTTTTTTTTTTACAAAAAATGGACAATTTAGTCCTAACTAAACTGTCCATTTAGCTAGGACAGTTTCATAGCTAAACGGTCAGCTAGGACAGTTTCATAACTGACCATTTAAGAAAAAACAATTGCCTGGAAAAACATGGTCAGAATTTTGATTAAAAAAAGAAGATTGCCTAACCTAATATCGTATTGCGATTTTAATTGGAAAAATCAATTTTGCCCCCAGAGTACTTTACACTGTGGAGTTCTGGCACATGTTGCAAAAGATTTGGACACCATTGATATAAGGGCTTAATATCAGTTGATTTTAATAATTATATATATATATATTTTCAGCTTCAGATATCTGACTTTTGCTGTTTTATCCTTAATTTCCCCTTGAGCTACTGTACTCCGTTTCTCCTTTCACTCTATTCCAGTATTTTTTTTTTAAGCAGTTATGAGGCAAAACTTGAAACTGCTGCTGTGCAAGTTACTCAACAGGCTGTTGCTAGGTAACCAAAGAACGATTTAGAGGTCTGAAAACTCTACATGGTTCTTTAAGTGACCACGGTTTAGTTTTAGTTCCCTTTAAGTAGGGGTGGGCGATATGGACTTAGTGTTTTATCACAATGCTTTGTGGTCATGATAAAAGAGAACTGTTGATTCTCACAAATAATGAGAAAAATAAACAAGAGTTATTCCAGTGAAATCTAGAAGTTCAGAAAAATTGTGACCCAGGGGATTTTTGAAGAATAATTTTGCTTCTGCACACAGAAAAATATTGTAACGTTTCAAAGAAATCTTTGGATTTTTTTTGTTGTTCTGTTGAACAAAACTTGGAAAATACTTTAAAAACATTTACATTTTCATGGAATAGAATAATTTTATGTGTCCTTTATCTATTCTGATGTTTCTGTAATGTAAAGTGATGCTTTTCAAAAAGTGAAACTAAAGTTGAGTCTGTGTCTTATTGAATACGACTCAGCTGCGTTTTATGTCTGAATGAAAAACGTGACTCACGCTCCAGTCGATGGTGCTGTTGGGCTGCTGAGAGTCCGTCTGTCCGGACGCGTTGGACTGAGTCGCAGCATTCTGCAGGCCCGACTTGGCGATGGCTTTCCTGCAAACGGCAGAAAAAGAAAAAAAACCTCTGAGAAAGTTTCATTTACATTGGGCGTTAAAGCAATTTAAGATTAATTGTACTAAATGTGACCAGAACTAATGTCATTTCAGTTCCATAGAAATATCTTACCATCATTGCTAGATAAAGTAAAATGTATGGAGTAGATTATTGGAAACACTAATTACCACAGAAGTATTGATCACTAATTTTATTCTGTGCTAAAAAAAAATATACCTGAAACTGTTTGGGGTTTTTAAACAAGGCAAAATGCAGCCCAAACTCTTCTAAAAATTGTGAAATAGTCCTTTAATTTAGTACTGATTTGGACTTAACACTGAACTTCAGTGATATTCAGAGAAGCACAAGGACGTTTACACACAGTGACAAAACAGTGCAAAGCACCAGAGGGCGCTGTTCCATATTGACTTGGTTCAATTAATAAAAAAATACACGTGTTTGGAGTCCAACCAACAGTTTGAGCGCTAATGGTGACCCACAGGTCATGCCGCCCTAGGCGGAGAGCCGATATAACGTTCCATTACATCTCTGAACAAAGAATTATCAGGTTTCTAGGTTATAATTTCACACATTCCTCCCCCCCCCACCTGACTCAGAATAAACATTTCTGATTTTATCCGTCCTTACAGTATTTCTACATTAAGAGATTACATCATCACACAGTCATCAGTCCAAGTTTTCACATTCCTTTGTTTTCTGTAAAATAGCAACCCCAGCAGAGTTCTGCCCGTTACCTAGCAACCCCAGCAGAGTTCCGCCCTATACCTAGCAACCCCAGCAGAGTTCCGCCTGTTACCTAGCAACCCCTATAGAATTCCATCAGTTATCTAGCAACCTTAGCAGAGTTCCACCATGTTTGGTCAGCTGCTTTTACTGCTGTATGCACTGTACAGTGGCTGTTAGAAAAGACAAGTGTTTTGTTGTTGAGGTACTTTTCAGAAACCACTTGCTGCATTCTTGTTGGTATGCAGGAGGCTCTACTTTTGCTTTTCAAAGATAACTTTGCATCTGTTTGCAGCTATTTTTATGTGCCAGTGTAAAAGTTGAGTTTGGGGAACCAGGCGCAGCATATTTGGATTTAAAGTGACAGGAAGCCCTAAAGCTGTTTAAAATAGGTACAACTATCAGCCCATTTTGATCAGACTAAAATCTAATTTTCTAAGAATGATTTTGTGAAAAGAGGTAATGAACATGTTTTGTATAGACCGATCCTAAACTGTTCAAGGAATCATAATAGACCACCTTTAAGTTCTTAGATATTTGGGTTTTCATCACACAGAGATAAATTAATGTGCAGACAGCAGCTGGACTACATACAGCAAGAAGGCACTCAGACTCTCCAGGCGGGAGTCGTAGCTGTGGGGCCCCAGCGGGCTGAGGGGCCCGGGGCCCCTGTAGAAGGCCGGGTGGTTGAGGTAGTAGACGGAGCTCTTGCGGCTGGGCAGCGGGTGGCCTCTGCCCGGCCAGGGGCTCCCAGCCTTGGAGACGGTGGAGATCTTCCTCCTCTTCCTCTGGCTGGAGCCGCGGTAGCAGACGAACGGGGACAAGTCTCCGGCGAACACCTGGGACGAGTTCCTGCGAAGGCAGCGAGGGGCCCGAATCAGGGGCCGCGACTGGGACAGAACATCCGGGGGCTTCCTCAGCACCTGCAGGGCGGAGGTAGAGAGGGAGGAGGTGGAGGCTTCGTCCTCCTCTTCCTCCTCAGGCAGCTGCTCCGTCTCTGACAGCAGGCTGCTTTCTGATTGGCTGTTGCTGGAGTAATCGCTACTGTCGTCGTCTCGGTCCGATTGGAGGCTGCTGGAGCGGGAAAATGCCGCTCTGTTGTTGACTCCGCCCCTCACCTCCACCTGCTGTTCCCCTGTGGGAAGCCCCGCCCCCAGGATGCCCCCCTCGCCTTCTTCGTCCTCCTCCGCCATCTGGATGAGGCTGGCCAGCAGCATGGACGGCCCCAGCAGGTGGGTGTCAATGGTCCGCAGCTTCCCCACCTTCTTCCGGCACACGGCAAACCGCGGGTTCAGGCTGGGCGTGGTGGTGCTGGACCGCCGGCGGCCATGTTTTCTCTTTGGCGCCGGCGGCTGGACGGTGGAGCGTCGGCGCTGCGTCAGGGCGGAGGATGGGAGGCCCACGCTGGAGCGGCGGCGGGCCTTACTGGTGGGGATAGCGACACTGGGCCGGCGCTGGCGGCAGGCGGCGGCGGCAGGGTCCGCCTCCAGGGACGCTTCCTTCCTCCTGAAGTGACGACGGAAAAATGTGTCCATGTTGGACGCGGAGGGGTCTCTTACGGCTGTTGGTGTAGAAAATTATGCCGAGTTACCGGAACTGATCTCAGTGAGTGGTAGAGGTGGGCAATTATCGTATCGTTTATCACGATAAATGATAAGATTTAGATCATTAATGATAACTAAAACCCCTAAAACTCTCTGAATTTTTTTGGATTGTTAATGTACCAGGGCTGCACAGTAAATCAATCTACTGGGCCACTGGACCACCTCGCTCAGTAGCTGCGTTTCCATTACAGATGTGAGCAAAACTTTATTGGTACTTCGTTAATGTCAAGAGAAACACAATTTCGCAATTCCATTAAATAAAAAACGCAATTGAAATCACATGTGAATCTGAAAAACATGACCTCCTGTTGTCTTTATCATTTCCACCAGTGGTAACGTTCAGTTGTTGATCACATGACTCGTGTGATGCGAAAAAATGTTTCCATTGCAGTTTTGCAAAATACACTAATTTCAACACGGCCGAAAAACCGCTTCATCCTGGCACCAAAACTTTTCTCAAAATTCCCATTTCTATGAAGCGAATTTGTTTTTGTAATTCCAGTTTGCAGAAATGTAAGGATCAGAGGTTAAGAACGGTTTTAAACGGCATAATGGAGGAGCATTGTTGTGACGACTTGTTGAAGTCAGAGTGGAAGAGTTGGACCTTCATAAAGAGACAGAGACCCATTTTCTAATTGCAACATCAAGTTTCTTTTAAATTATTAACCATCGATTAATCAGATTAAAAATTAGATTTCATTTAACCATTTTTCATGCAATATTAGAAATGCATTAAGACAAAGGTGCTTTTATTTTAAATGCAAAATGTATATAATATTTATACAGTTTTGGCTTAATGTGATAATGTAATGGCTATTAATGTGTTGGGGTTTTTTTTACCAAATGCCCTTTTTTTGAGTCTGTACACTCCAACAGTTAACTGATTGCTAAATAAGTTGACGATTATTTCAATAATTGATTTATCGCAATTAATCCGATTAATCGTTTCAGCCCTACTTGATTATGCTTCAAAATGTCACCATGTGCCTGGAAAATGCATCATGCTGCCTCTATAAGGCTCGTTAATCCACAGGTAAATAACCTGACATGTTTTATGTCAAGCATGTTCACTTTAAACTCACATCTCAGCAGACTGCAGGACGAGGCAGCTTCTTTCTCCTTTTTTCTGTCTCTTTTGTTAAGGAAGTTTGTGTGGTTTGGTGAAACCTGACTGAACGCCATTTATCTGCAGAATTTCCCCTGAAATCTTTGAGCTCCTCCCTGTGGAAGCAGAGGACGGTCTACTTCCTCCTGGTGGCGACAGCATCCCTCTGACTGCTCGGTTCATTCAGGATGAATAAAGGTCTCCTCATGTTACAGAAGCACCTGATCCCTGTTCACCTGGAACATGAATTATAAATCGCCCACGGGAAGTGAGGCTTTCACTCCTCAGGGGAATCAGCACGACAACAGGAAGCTGTCATCGCCGCAAACCACAACTGTAATTAAAGCCACGACAACCTGCTGCTTTCCAGGCCTCCGAACAGAAAACATCAGGAATCTGAATCTGAAACGTACCATCAGCGGTCTGAATGCTCAGGCTGAGGCTCGATGATCCAAACATCATTTTCCGTCACTGCAAAAACAAAAACTTACCAAGTACTTTTGGTTCTAGTTGCTCATGCAAATAGCTCAGTACACTTGAAATAAAACAAAACTAACTTTTAAGTAACTTTTCAACAATGTATAGAAGCTTGTTTTCAGTAAATACCATAATGTTGATTTTATTTTTTTTATTTTTTAAAGTACTTATTCCACTATCAGATTATTTGTCAAAATGTCATAAGGGAAATAATCTGCCAGTGGAACTAGTACGTTTTATCAACGTTAAGGTATTTTCTGAAAACAAGCTCCTGTGTCTTCCAAAAAATGTCACAGCAGTTTTTTTGGAAGCTCCTGTATTTCAAGTTAGTTTTGCCGTATTTCAAGTGCACTAAGACTTTTTCATTAGAAACTAAACCAAAATACTTGGTAAAAATGTGTGTTTTTGCAGTGCAGCGATGTGAGCCTCAGTACAGAAGTCAAAACCTCGAGAATCAAACAGAAGTTCGTCAGGAAAAACACACAAATGGTGAAAAAATGGTTAATAGAAGAAAAAACTACAAACAGAGACAGAAAAAGTCCATAAAAAACAGCAAAACGCCCAAAGAACCCAAAAGAACCAACCCAGAAAGAAGTTAAACAAGCTCCAAAACAATGCAAAAAGATGCATCATGAAAAACTGACAGAAAGGATGACAACAAAACAAGCAAAATTAAAGAAAACAACCCAAAGAAGTATAAATTACAAAAAACAAAAAGATGTGAAACAAACTTAAATCAAGTTAAATGAAACAAGATAATCTGAATGAGTTATCTTTAAGAGGACGGAACAAACAAAAAGAGCTAAACGTCCAAAGACACGTGTCAACAGAAACACGGGAGGAACGTGGACGACAAGTCGCTACTTCCTGTTCTGCCAGCCTTGCTCCACCTTCAGAGAGGGTCACCAGTATCACCAGTGTTCCCAGTATTCCCAGTGTGTCTGCAGCAGCGGGTGTGATCCCTGATCCCTGCTGTGTTTCCTCGACTGTCGGCTCCAACGGATTAGCAGGAAGACGTTACGTGAGCGTCTGCCGGCAGATTATCAGGGACAGCAGCTATTAATAGACCCTCGTCTTCCTCACTCTGCAGCCTCACCTGCTACCCGTCTCACTTGTTCTCTAACTCATTATCTGTTTCACCTGGTAACTATCTAAACCTGTCACCCGTCTCACCTCTTCCAACCACTACCTGTCTTACCTAGCCCTTGTCTCACCTGTTACCTACCTCATATGATAATTATCTAAACTGTCATCTGTACCTCTTGTAAGCTTCCTCACCTGGTAACTGTCTCACACTTTACCCATTTCACCAGTCACAAGTCTCACCTGGTAGCTCTCTAAACCTTTCACATGGCTTTCTTGTCACCTGTTCCAACCAATACCTGTGTCGAATGGTACCCGTCTCACCTTACAGAACTATCTCACCTGACACACGGCTCAATTTTCACCTGTTCCAACAATTACCTGTCTCACCTGGTAACTTTCTTACCTGGTAATTGTATCATTTGGTAATTAAACTGTCACCTGTCTCACCTGTCATACTTGTTAGCTTCCTCACCTGGTAACTGTCTCACACCTTACCCATTTCACCAGTCACACGTCTCACCTGGTAGCTTCACCTGGCTTAATTCTCAGCTGTTCCAACAATTACCCATCTCACCAGTAGACTGGTTTTGATTTGGGTCCAAAACTGCAACATTTGTTACATTTTCAGGTGGTGCCGTTCACTTTCACATTGTTCTGTGTCACATGACCCAAACTTATTTACAAAGTTATTTCCCTCCTTGTCTGTGGGGGCGCTGCACCAAGAACCACTGAAGGAAACCAGATGAAAACCTCAAAAGAAGACACTGACCACAACTTTCTTCTTCACAAGATGTAAATAAAAATGGAGTAGTGTCGGATTTTAGCAGTTGTAGGATTTCTCTTTTGTCTTTGGTAAAAAAAACACAAGTCATTTCTCCCACTAGCGCTAGTTAGCATGTTTGTTTGGTTGCATTTACCCAGAATGCTCTGCGTTACACCCACCTCCTGCGTTTGGAGCGGTCTTTGGTCCGCTTGGCGTTCATATAAGCATTCGAATCGTATAGAAGTTAAGTTTTGGTTAACTTCTACCAAACCAAACCGAGGTTTTCAGGTGGACCAAGGTTAGCTTTTTTGGTCCGGATCAGAGTTTGGATTACACATTCACAACAGAACCGGACTTTCTAGACAAACAAATTATAGTTCAATTAGAGCACATTAAACCTGGCTGGTGAGAATGCTCTAACTAACTTTGGAGCTCCTTCCAAATATTGTATTTTAACACTGGGAGTCGATATATTCTTAAAACCACAGTCTACAATCAGTTTCTGATTAAATTTGGTATTTGGATTCATGGCTAAAACCCAAATATGCTCACAAAGAGAGGAAGTGGGCGGGGCTTATGAGAAAAAAATGCAGTTTTCAGAAGTTTCTAAAAGCGATTGATGCTACTAACTGGTTATGATAAATAATTTGTCTGAAGAAAAATTTTTGCTGCAAAAAGAAAACCAAGCTAATCTATAAATACTTTCACAATAATATACCTCAAATTGTGTTTATATTTATGATTCCCAGCTTCAGTTTTACATATTTCACACACACTGCAACGTTTTGCATTGCTGCTGTGTGAAATATAATTCAATCCTAAGATTAATAATCTGTAGTGCGGTGAAATATAAAGCCCTGAATTCTGCGTCACATGTGGGAGATTTTTTCTGCACGAGGCAGAGCTTGTTTTCATACATTTGCATGTTTCACAGCGCCTCTCTTGTTTTCTGCCTCTGTATTAGAAAGCTGGGACGATCTGCTTTGCCTCGGCGCTTTTCCAGGCGTCTGGATTGTTATCTGCAGCAGCATGAAACCAAACAGTTTTATCAAACAGTAAACTAAACGCCGGCTGCTTTTTAATTATAAAACCATTGTTGCCACGGCAGCTGATGAAGCTGCCGACATCTGATGATGAAGATGTAACAAGTGAATGCACTTTATAAAATATATTTTACATTAAAAACTATATTTAAATGGTTATATTTTTTTATTTTTACTGCTTCATAGAACATATATTTAAGTTTTGTATTTTTTTATCTTAATCTTTGTATTAAAATAACCTCTATCTGCAAAGTTTGTGAAGACAAGAAATTTGGGTTTGGTTCCATCTTGCTCTCAATGAAGATATTAAGTCAAACCAGCAGGAACTGTTGCTAAATTCAACAAGTTTCCACTTTGTTCTCAATTAATATTTTTTAGCTATAAACATGTAAGAAGGGAAACAAATTAAAAACTTAAAAATAATTCAACATTTTTTACATTTTTACCATTTGTTTCTTTAGGAAGGACTTTCAACTCTGTGTTGCTAAATTTGCTTCTGATTTTTTTTTTTTGTTTCTAAAACAAGTTTCCTACAAAACCCAGGGGAAAAAAAATCATTTTAAAACATGAGACAAGGTCTGAAAGTCAAACTTTGCGATTTTAAGCAAAGATTTAGTGTTCTGATTTATTAAAATTATAAATATCAACGATAAAGCAGCAGCAGAGACAGTTTTAAGGGTTTGATCGTATCGGAAATGTTTTTTGGCAGCAAACAGGAGCATCATAGGATCAGGAGAGGAAATCTGAGCCTAATCTGAGAGCAATCTGTCTCATTAAGCCCGAGATCGATCCGCCAAGAGGCAGAAACACCGGCTGAGATGGTCCAGTGGTTTTAAAATAAATCAAAACACCAAACAACAACAGAATAAAAGAAAAGCGGCGGATCTTCGCAGCTGAATACAACCTGACAAGTGGCGGAGAGACGCTGGGTCCTGCGCAGATGGAGAGCAGAGGCAGCGCTGCGTGAACGCACAGCGAGCGGCCGGTTTAAATAAACTCTGCGGGCTGAAAACTGCAGCTTCACCTCAGCTTCCCTCCGCTGAGCCGAGCCGCTGATCCAGGACCAGCTCCCTGCTTCACATGTAAATAACCCAAACTCATCCCGATTTAGCTTCCTGGCGCAGGAGACCAGAGCTGATCCAGGATCAGGTTTATGTTTGTACCCAGAGCGGTAAGCAATTCACCAACAACTGATCCAGGACCAGTTTACTTGTGTACCGCCTAATAGAAATGATCTAAACTAGGCCCAATTAAGATCATGAATGTTCCCAAAGGTCCGTTTGAGCCAGAATGAGCGGATAAAAACCCAGTAAACTGTAAAAATATTAAGCTGTCAGTATCTTCAATTTAAAGGTGACCTATTTTATTTCCTTGAATGAATTTGGACAAGTCTGTGGTGGTACAAAATATGTTGATTACATTTTTTGCACAGAATCATTTTTAGATCAGATTTTAGCCGAACCAGTTCTGTCTACTTTGAGTTGTTTTAGGGAGTCTTGTCTCTTTAAATCCAAATAAGCTGCTGCTGGCCACGCCCCCCAACTTACAAGCGCACATGAAAATGGCTGCAGACAGATGCGCAGTTATACAACCAAACATCTTCGAAAAGCAGAAGTGGAGCCCCCAGCACAACCAACAAGAATGCAGCAAGTGGTTTCTGGATGGTAAGTCAACAACAAAACAAATGTGCTGGAGTTCAGCTTGGGTTGCTGTAATGGATGGAACTCATCTGGGGTTGCTAGGTAATGGACAGAACTCTTCTGGGGTTGCTAGGTAATGGATGGAACTCTTCTGGGGTTGCTAGGTAATGGATGGAACTCTTCTGGGGTTGCTAGGTAACAGCGCAGTGCCTGCCGATTTGCTATATTTCATTGGTTTCATTTTCCAGAAGCCAAAACAAATGAACTTATTGCCAACAAAAAGTGCTTGGATTTTTTTTAAGTGCTCGGACTGTTTTTAGAATCAGTAGAAACTCAAACATAAAAACATGGGAAACATGAATTTTTGATAAATATCCAAGATCTTTTCACATTGATCAGTCCCTCCAGGATTTTGCGATTGTTTTTGTTTTAGTGATATAAGTAATTTTGCAATACTAGCTCTCATATGACAGTAAATGTAACTTTTTGATCGATCATGGACTATAACTTGACATCAAGTAATACTAAGGCAGCAGTGCAGTAGAAGTAAGAAATACTGCCACCTACAGGTGGGAGTTAGCATCACTTAAACTCAATGTTTTGACCATTTGTGAGGAGAAGTTGTACTAAATTCACAGGAAGAAAAAATGCAGAGATCTGGTGATTTTTTTTTTTTTGTGAATTTCTCAGCGGCTGATACAGGACCAGCTGATCCGCAGCTGCTTTTTATAAATCGCTCTTCAGCAGAGATGAATGGAGCCGCCGGCCGCTCCAGCGACTCCTCATTAACACTTCAAGGCCAAAGCGCGCTGCTGCATTATGGATCCAATTAGGGAGAAAAATGACAGGAAGCGAGGCCGCATGTTAATCTGTCCAAACACGACGTCTGACTCACGGCTCGTCTTCCTGCAGACAGGACGGGCTGATCGCGGTTTAATTAGAGACTCTGATTCTGGTCCTGGTTCTGCTTCCAGATTAGCCGCTCTGAGGGTTTTAAGGCGGAAAACAACAAACTGAATTCAGGATGCTGTGAAAACGGAGCTGCGCCATCAGACGATCATTTTTATTACTGATTTCTTTCCCCCACCAATTCACTCCTTGGGTTTCAATAGTTAAAAGTGAGCCGCCATCTTGTTTTACAGCTTCTATTTATTTGGACTTGAATTCAGGTGAACTCCACGGCAGAATGGTTAGGCTGCGATTTTACTTGGCCTTCACAAAGTTCGGTTCTGAGCCGCGATTTGTTTTTCCTGCTGCTGATTGGCTGAAACTCCAACAGCGGAAATATGACAGACTGCAGTTTCTGCTCCTAGTGCTTTGACGATACTGTGTGTTGATGCATTTTAAGGTAAATCTGGTATTTGAACTAATAAAATATATTTATTTTTAGAGAGTTTTTTTATTTATGCTGTTTGCAGGCTGTTGTGATTCCTAAAACAGCAGGAACTAGTTTGGTTTTTGTTTAAAAAAGCAGGATCTAGTTTTTAGAGAGGATACGTTCCAGGTATATTCTGCCATTTTATTGCACAATGTACATATTAAACATAACTTGCATGAAATTCAGCTTCTCAAATCAATGCCATGAAATTGGGCCTCTGTCTCTTTAAGAAGCTCCTACGATTTCCCTTTAGCAACATTTCTACTAGCATTGCACTGAGAAGTAGCTCAGCGGCTAAAAGGTTCCACCAGGTGTTTGTTAATTGCTGCTGGCTGGTCTGTAGGAGGAGAAACTCAAAGATTCCTCAGACATGTATGAAAGAATCAAAGAAACACTGCCGGTACTTTAATGAGGGAGTAACATTGGAAACATGAGTAAAGCTCAAAAACGTCAATTAAACCTGAAAGTGCTTCCACATAAGAGAATAGAAATATTTAACATTTTGATTGTAAAAATATTCTGTGTATTTTCCTTTTTTCATGCCTTTTAAGCAGTTTATTCCCACTTTCTGCAGTAGATATAAGCCAAAGCCTGAACCTGTGATTCATTCAGTTAAAACCTCAACATAAACAAACTAACCGTTTTATGCTCAGTCGTGTGGGTTTTGTTTAAGACATAATCTTATGTTTTTGGTTTAGTTTCTTTTTGTTTTACAGCTGGGAGATGAACCAGTTTTATATGATTCCAGATGTTCTGTCTGTAGCTCTGCCCTGTTTAACTGATGATAAAAACCTTCAGTTTTTTGCATCCTGACCATAAAACATCGAGCTCTGCTTCATCCGCAGGCAGCAGGAATTCGTTTGAGACTCTCTTCTCGCTGCTATGTTTCAATTAGAGGACAGATTTGAAACCTGGAAGAGGCTTAAAAGATCAGCAGCTCCCATTGGGTCGCCTCCTTCTGCTGCCTGGACAGATTAGCGTCAGCGGCTAACAGGAAGGTGTGACTCTCAGATCCTTTCCTGTGCAGCGCTCCATTGGGAAAAACGGGAATTTATTTCTTATATGACGAAAATGTTTCAGATTTCAAACAATTAAAAAAAACAACACTGAAGAAACCAGGATTGGAAATTGAGTTAGGGTGAAGTTGGTTTTGCATTGTTGTGTGTCCTGTCTGTCTCCGTGTTGCCCTGAGACAGACTGGCGACCTGTCCAGGGTGACGCCGCCTCTCGCCGGGAACGCTGGCTGGAGACAGGCACCCCACTAGGGACAAGGGCGTTAGAAAATGGATGGATGGGTGAAGTTGGTTTTAAACATTTTGGATGTTAAATATATGCAGAAGGTCTGAAACAAGCTGGTATTTTCTCAAAGACCTTCTTCAAAGTTCAGTTCACAGAAATTAAATCTCACGATTAGTTTGGTCTCAACTAATCCTTTTTTTTGAAGGATAGTTTTGTTTACAGAGACTTAAACATTAATTTTATTTGTTTGTTTGTTTATTTTGGATATTTAAAAAGCCTTCCAGTTCTAGTGTTAAAAATGTTCATTAGAATTGAAAATTTTATCTTTGAGAATATTTTCCTGCGTTATTATTGTGCCTTTATATCTCAAAACAACAATATTATTGTTTATCGCTATAATTTCTAAGACAATTTATTGTCCAGCAAAAATTGTTATCATGACAGACGTAGTTCAGCTTAAACTTTTTAAAATATCAACATTCACAAAACGTTCATTCCTCATGACACCACCTGTTTTTGTTAAAGCGCACCAGTCCCTCCTGCAGTAAAACACCCCCACATCATGATGCTGCCACTCCCGTACTTCACAGTAGGGATGGTGTCCTCCAGAACCAAACACCAAGAAACAGCATCCAGTTTTTATTTTCCTCTAAAACTTCCAGAAAACAGCAAAGCAGCCGAAACACTCAGTTCTAAAATTTGTTCTCATTTGTTTAGATTTTACTTTGACTGTTCCATTTATTCAATCAACTGAAAAATTATTAATTTTAGTTTGTAGTCCAGCTTACCAATTCATATAATCACTCTGCAATTCACTGTGTTATGTTTTCGTCATATAAAGCGCTATAAATTATCTTTTTCTTCTCATCTTTCTGCTTAATTTCTTATGGAATTTAGTTTCACAACTTTTAAAGCTCTAGATCAAAATCTGCCACAAAAAGTTTTGTCCAAACGAGACAGAATTATCCAAAACAGACAGTTGAGAGCAAAGTTTGTGAATTTTGAAACCTTCATTCTGTCTTTAAAAACTCAGAAAGTAGCACTGACATAGTGAGTTTGGCAGTTTCACCAGACCAAGAACCAGCGATGGGTCCGGCAACACCGATGCGTCGGCGCATGCGTCAAGCCCACAGACAAAACCCCGTGTCGGTGCGCGTATTGCTTTCAGCGAGTCACGTGACCGACACAGGAACTGTTTGGCGCGCCAAACTGTGTTTATAAGGAAGCGGATCCATCAACGCGATGCATTTGCCAGAAGAAGTCTTGATCTTTTACGGTACAGCGTCGACTATGGAGCGACCTCAAGGCAAGCGAGAGGTTTCTCAGTTTGGGACCATTTTGATCTTACATCAGAAAATAAGGTATTGGTTTTCACTTCGTTGTCGTTTCATCCGGTTTTTTTCAGTTTCTACTTGGTCTATCTGAATCCAAATTCAGCTGAAATCGACTCTCAGTTTACTTTCATATTGTTCTGCAGGTTAAGTGTTGCTTATGTTTGACAGAACTGTCTTATTTAAATAAATCCACCTCCTCGATGCTGAGGCGTTATAGGGCCAGGCGTCAGAATGAAATCCCAGATACACCTGGGATAAACTCAGGTATGCAGCCATTCTAAATTACTCAGTTGCTTTTTATAAATTATTTCATATAAATGTATTGTTTACTTTATTTTTTTCTACAGCAGGAGAAGTTGTGTCAAAAAAGCGTAACAGACTAAATTTCAAAATGTTGGAAAAACGTTTTTTTTGTTTGTTTTTTTTTAATGACAATTTGTGTAAAGAAAAAAAAAAACCCAGTCCACAAGCATCCTCACTCCAAACATGTTCACTTAAATTTTCACTTTATGGTACATGTGCACATTATTTATTGACTGCATCGAAGAATATCAAATATATTTTGAATTTAACTGAAGATATGACATAACACAATATATAATACACAATGACTTAAATCTTATTGTATAGATAGGATCAGGGGTCAGCAACCCAAAAATGTTGAAAGAGCCATATTGGACCAAAAAAAACAAAAAAACAAAACACAAATCTGTCTGGAGCTGCAAAAAATTAAAAGCTTTATATAAGGCTTATAATGAAGGCAACACAGGCTGTAAGTGTTTATATTAGCTATTTTAGCCTACTATCAAAACAACTAAGTGCATACATTCATGAGCATTCATGATTAAATGTTTATTTTCCCTGCTGCGCGTCCTGGAAGGAATGACGCACCACGTGACTCTGTTGTACGATGGTGCTTTAAGTTTACCTCCCGTTACTATATGGATGTATTATGTTTCGTTGCATTGATAAAATTAAATAAATGCAATAAAGAAATCAAGATTTTTGATGTCATTTTTATTATGAAGATTCGACAAGGAAAGATATTTTTCCTTTTGGAACTCGAAAAATCTGCTCCCAAATGAAACCATGTTTAAAATGGATCCTGATGAAACAAGATTATGTCAGAACAGAAATGATCAAGCTTATTTTAACTCATGTGATTAAAGGATTGCTTAAGCATAAACACTTAAAAATGCTGATATAAATTAATTTAGAGTGGAATTTAAAAAAGTAACGGTAAAAACGATTGTTTACATCAGTGTAAAACAAAATGTGGATTTTTTTTCTTCAAGGTTAAAGAACAGTGGTGAAGAGTATAAATCTAAGCATTTCTTAACCACACACACTAAATGTCAAATGTATTTTTGTAGCCCCTTTTTAAGACAGGTTTGAAGCTGCACCAAAGTGCTGTACAAAAACGAAAACACAACAGAATAAGTTGATGAAAAGAGAAAAAGAAAAAAATAATACAAAAAAGAGAGTAATAATAAGTAAATAAAACAAAACATCAAACAGAAAAGTTACAGTATCAGGCCTCAATTAAATGCCAACGAGTAAAAATAAGTTTTAAGAAGTGATTTTGAAATGATCCAGGCAGCTCTGATCCAGACTTTTAAGATGATGAAACCCTTTTCCTCACTATGAACCTCATCAGTATCCTGTTCCTCTTAATGCGGCTGCATCCAGTGGCTGGGAAACTGATCCCAGATCAGGTGAGAGTGATGGATCAGCTTTCTGATCCAGTCAGACGGGAGACAAACCACTGAGGAATCAGTTCAAATCCGCAGCTATATGCGTTTAATAAAACCAGAACCGGCTTTCTCCTTCCTGCCTCCCGGGTTTGTTTTGCAGTTTTTGTCCCTGTGCTGCCATCTAGTGGTCAAACGAGTTACATCCCATCAGCTCAGAGCGTGGAAGTGTTCCTGGTTCCTTTCCATCCTCTCCTCGGAGTCTCGGCTTCCCCTCCGGACCCGGCTATTTTTAGAAACAGGGCAGCGAGTGACAAAGATAGTCCAGGAAGTGGGTCTGTGTAATCCCTGGGTTCTGACGGCCTCACACACGCTGTAACGGGGTCAGAGGTCGTTCTGCGGGTCCGTCCCGCTCCGATGGACCTCCTCTGCAGAGACGGTTCTGACTCTTATCTCAAAGTGGCGGGTTGCTGCAGTAACCCAGTTCCTCTTATAGCCGAGAAATCCACCAACACACACACACTTATATTTCTGACCGTATTAGGAAATTACAGTAACCTCCATTTGCTTTTGTAACCCTCTTTGATCTTCACCATGACTGACACTTACGCTTAAAAAGGAAGGAAGAAAGGAAAGATCAGAGAGAGAAAAAGAAAGATAGGAAAGTAAGACAGAAAAAAGGACAGAAAGAAAAGGAAGACAGTAGAACATAAGTAAAGGCAGAGAAAGAGAGGAAAAGACAGAAAGATAGAAAGAGAAAAATAGAGAGAAAGTAAAAAAGAATGAGAAAGAAATAGAGAAAGAAAGAATGAAAGAGACAGAGTCTGAATCTGTTTTAAGTCAGAAATTTATCTGTGAATCTGTTCAGGTTGGAATTTTGATCAGGTTCTGGAATCGGTTCATAGTTGGAAATGTGTTCATGAATCAGTTCAAGGTCTGAAATCTGGTCGTGAAAAGAATCTGTTTGCAAAGGCGGTGATGTTGGAATTTTGATTAGATTCTGCAGTCAGTTCATAGTCATAAATCTGTACAAAGTTTGAAGTCTGTTCAGGAATCTATTCAATGTCCTAATTTTGATCAGAATCTGGAATCAGTTCACAGTCATAAATTGATTCAGAATCTGGACTCTATTTAGGAATCTGTTCAAAGTTGTGAAATTACCACAAATAATCAGTCCAACCCAGAACACAATCTGTTCAGAAGCTGTGAGCTTCCTGGTTGTGATCAGAACCAGATGAGAACTTATGGTCCGTTTCAGCCTGAACTCATAACCTCACACATGACAACCTGCAGACCAATAACCCGAGAGCTCAGACACTTCCTCACGTGTCAACACGGCATTTAGCAAACATCTGCCACACAAAACCTCTAAAACAAGCCGGACCCGACCTGAAAGCAAAAGTGTCGAGTTTCTGCAGCGAGACACCAGCGTGCGGCACCAGCCCTGCTGACCTCCGGGTCGCAGACTTTCGGTTTGTGATCCGAGAACTGGTTCAAAGTCTGAACGGCGGGAGGAAACAAAACGGCGCTTTTATTAACCTCCAGCTTCTGCAAATATTTACCTCAGACACACAGTCACACAGCATGTGAGCCGCGCGGCCAAGAAAATCTCCCAGGATTCATCTCCACTCAAAATGCAGAGAAAACGTTACATATTTCAGATTCTTCATGAGTTTGTGATCAACTCTGGCTGGTTGTGTTTTCCGTTCCCTTCGTCAACGAGCTCTGTAACGTTTTTCAAACGCAGCAGCACAGAAACACGGCTGTTGTGTAATTATAAAAGCGAGCAGCTTTTCATTAAAAACACCAGGGCAGCGCAGATGGTTCATCAGATCTGGATACAAAATGGACTGAAAATTCTGAAAGTTACTAAAAATCCTGAAAGTTTGTGTTAAATTACTATTAAATCTGCAAAATCTGACTTTGATCAGAGTGAAAAATATTTGTTGAAACTGTCATGACAGTATGATATGAGATGGATTATCTGTAAAGAAAAATATATTAGCCCCCAGTGCTAAATTTAATCAACCAATCAGTGCCAGGGGGCGGGTCTTAGTGCTGTCAATCATGCCTATTTACTTCTCCCTGTCGTGAATGATAAAGCTGGTTAGCATTGTTTCCAAAGACAGTGGACAAACAGTTTTCCTGTAATGGTGAGTTGCTTCTCCACCATTAGCACATTTAGCAGCATATAAACGAAATTGATTGACAGCGCCAAGACCCTCCTCCTGACTCAGATAGGTTGTTTTTGGTGCATTTCTTCAGACAGCAATAGTAGCTCTGGGAGCAGATAAATTTTTTTTAACAGATTATCTGAATCATAGTTAGGACTGTCAATAAACTTTGCTGGATGGAAAATTGTCCCAGAAATTATTGCAATAAACGATAATATCGTTGTTTTGAGACCATTTTCAAGTAAAATATGGCATAATAACGCAAGAACACACTGAACAATCAATAAACTTTAAATTCTAATGAACATTTAACCCTGGAACTGGAAGACATTTCAAATATCCAAAATAAATAAACAGAAACAACAAATAAAATTAACTATAAAGTCAAAAAACAAAAATGGTTAAGTGAGACTTAAGCATCAGACTGAAGACTTTTATCATACAGTTTTTGGTAGAAAAGGAGAAAAACAATAAATCATGCAAATGGAAATTATTGAGCTCTATTTAATTTATCACACAGTTAATTGATTTATTGTTTATTACGACAGGCCTAACAACATAGCTTCTCCCCGTCATGAATGCTAAGGCTAGTTAGCACGGTCAATCTTAACTGACACCACTAAGACCCGCCTCCTGGCTCTTACTGACTGTTTTTGGTCTGGAGCTCAGAGAAGACATCGATCTTTTCACAGATTATCCGTCTCAACACAGAGACTGTTCCACCAAAACATGTGTCTATTATAAAAGTCACATACTGCAGCTTTAAATTCTAAACTAGGGCATGGAAATCATTTCTAGGATGGAAGAAAATCTCAGTCCCAGTCACACCCATCATGCCACCTGTCACACATTGTCCAACAAATTGTTTGTTTTCTGAAAGCAGAGCTTTCACGTCGCCGTTTATAAACAGACGAACCTGTAAGACACAACTCAGGGCACAAAAAAAGACATCAGGTCTGTTTTTTTTCCCCTCTGTCCCCGCCCCAAGCTGTGACGTCACAGCAGGTGTTTTCCATCAGGTGTGAGAGGTCAAAGCCCTGTAGTAGTATGAGAGAAGCCGGAGGCGGGGATTCGGTTTCAGGCTGAAACAGAATCAGAGCTCAGGGAGCGAAACCCGATCCGCCTGAGGATCAGAGTTCATCTCTGAGGAAACATAGAAACACAAAACATTCACACAAAGCACACCTGAAATGATTAATCGGATTAGTCATGATAAATAGATTAAAATAAACTAATTTAGTAATCGATTAATCGTTAACTGGAGTATAAAGACTCAAAAAAAGTCAGTTTGCTGAAAAAACAACAAATTTAGAGCAGTAATGACGACAAAACTGTACAAAATAAATATACATGAAGTCAATGAAACAACCTTTGACATTTAGAACAGAAGTAATTGTTTACTACAGTGAAGCTGTATCTGGTTGTAAATATATTTAAAAAAATACAAATTGCATCTCAGTCTCACGATGAAAACTGTGATGGGAACAACAACTGAGAATAGAGAGAAAACGGTCATTCAGACTTAGAGTCAGGCTGCCTTTTACCTTTCTGTTATTTTAGGTCGATTTCCAGACATTCATAGTCATATTTTCAGCTGATTGTGGTCGATAAATAAGAGGGAGTATAAACCACCAAATAGCCTGGGGATAAATGATGGAAAGATGGAAATATTCAGGTCTAAATCAGGGATATCTATAAACAAATCGCTGAGACTGACTCACATCTAAATCAGACCAACAAACCGACTTTTTAACTCAGGTTTCAATGAAGAATTAATTTTTATTTTCTTCAGAAATATGACAGAACCTTTAAACAAACCAATACAGACCAGACTATTAATTTTATAAGTTGTAAATCAGCTTTTCTGATGTCAATAGCTACGTTTCTCATACAATCAGCTGTTTCCCAGCTTTTAGAAATGTTATCTGTTCGCATTACAGCAAAAGGTGGCATAAAAACAAAGAATGCATTCCCACCAGCCCAGTTTGGTCCATTTTAATCGAACTCCAGTTCATTTGCGGAGAAAGTCTGGTTGGTTTTTGTAGGAGTGAATGCGCAAATCGAACCAAAACGGTGAACTCTGGTCCATCAAAAGATCTAAAACTGGTTTGGTCGAAGTGCAGTTTGAGTAAATGTGTAACTGCAAGCAGACTGGAGACCGTTCCAAAAGTAGGAAGTGAACTATATCACAGGGCATTCTGGGTAAATAAAAAAAAAAAAAAAAAAAAAAAAAAGGCGCTTACAGGAGAAATTTGCCAAAGACAAAAGAGAAATCCTACAACTGCTAAAATCTGACACTATAGGATTTTTGTTTACATTTTGCAAAGAAGGAAGTCTTCTTTTCACGTCATTTCCTTCTGTGGTTTTTGGTGCAGCGCCCCCACAGGTGAGGAGGGTAAAAGTTTTTTCAAAGGATTTAGAGTAGGGGTGCACCAATTTATCGGCGCCAATTTCCTTGATTTTGGGAGATCGGTGACTGGCCAACACTTATATGAAAGCCGGTCTTATCCACTGATCTTATCTAAAAATCAGCCACTGTCCTGTTTTTTGAGAGGTTTGACTGACAGACCGGCCCGAGAGGTGATACCTATATGTTTAGAGTTAGCAGCATTTCAGACAAAAAATAATTGGTATCTACCAAAATCGGAATCGGCAGGTCAGGCTTTTTAAAGATCGGTCAAAAAACTGCAATCGGTGCAGCTTTAGTTTGGATCATTTGACACAAAGCAGTGTGAAAGTGAATTGCAGAAACTGAAAATATAACAAATCTTTCAATCTTTGTCCCCAATCAAACAGAGTCTACTGGAGTAGAAAACTCCCAAAATGTCACGTTAATCCCTGATTTAATCCAGATTGATGTTCCTGCTCAACCTGTTCAGGTTCAGAGGAAAGTCTGTATGTACCGTAAACATCATAAATCTACTGAAAATCATGACAAGAACACCTGTTCTCTGAGCCAAACTGACATTCACAGCCTGTTTACAGGCAAACAAGCAGCTTCAATCAAAAGGGCAGAAACTTCTCAACAAATTGAGGAACCTGACCGCTTCTTTCCTCTTCAGACAAGAGCTTCAATCTCATGCAACACAAAGTTGCAAAATGTCTCAAAGTGTAGCTGAGATCTGAAAACTCTGTAGCAGACTATGGTCAGGTGGAAACAGCCCAGAGTTTTCACCTGCGATCAGTGGAAGACAGACACGACCTCGACCTGACAGAGCCCAGCTCCTGCCGAGATCCTTCAGGATCACAGGGAGTGAAGAAGAGCTGCACTTCCTCCGACTGTCGGCTCTCATCAGCCACTCCACCCACGCTCCAAAACAGAGCAAATATCGACCAGCACAACTTCACAGAAGTAAAAAATAAACAGTTTTATTTTATTTGGTTTTTTTAAGGAAGCACAAGTTGCTTTCTAAATGAGATTCCAGGGAAATGGGAGGAAAAAAAGACATCAGAATCAGAAAAAAAGAACTGTCAGGGCTGAATAAAGCTCTGACGGCATCAGTGTGAACAGAAACCAGCCGTTTGGATGGCTGAGTGCTCATCTGTTGAACAGGTGACGACAGAACAGGTGAGATGTGTTCACAACGCAGCGTGTTGAAACCCAACTTATTCATTAAAACTGAAAGTAAGCAGCTTAGATCCGGTCCGTCTGATAATTACTGATAAACACTCGGAGAACACATTTAAGATGCACTGACATGAACGAGTTTCACTGCCGGGGATTCAAAAATGAAGAATGAAGAAGGAGAGCAGATGAGAGAGAAGAAGCCTGTGTAATTACAAAAATTTGATTTATTTTGAGGTTAACAAAATAAACTCAAAAATAAGCAAATAAATCTGAGTGTCATCGGCGTAGAGCTTGACACGTAGAATCTAAAAAAAGGGACGCAATGTTTTACTATTAAATGTCAAAACTATGACAGCTGGATAACACGGTTCAAGGGGATTTCGTTTCACAGCTTAGTAAAGGCATAGTTTTAAAAAAATGTTCATAAATGTATGTCTGGAGTGAAGGCAACACAGAGCGAGAGAAAAGAAGAATACAAGTGGTTTTAATTTGTTCTTCACCTGATTTTCAGTGTTATTTCCCCCCCTTTTGCTTTGGCGCAATGCAGATGCTGCGATTCCTGAAAGTTTAGTAAACAATGAAAACTGGACTAATTACTTTCAGTTGATTGTGATCGATACATAAGCGAGGGAATAAATGAAAATAGCCTGGGGATAAATGATGGAAAGATGGAAATATTCAAGTTGATTCTTAGACATTTGCCAGGCTAGATAAGATCGGTGCATCAGATCGGCTTCACATGTAAAAATCGGCCGATCACCGATCTCCCAAAATTAATGATTTATCGGCTGGCCAATAAATCGGTGCACCCCTAAATTTTACACATTTTCTGTATTAAAAGAAATTTCACCTAGTTTTCATCTAAGTCTTTTGAGTTTGATTGAACAAATTTATTCTGTTACAAGAAAAAGATTTGAGTCACCTTCTTTCAAAAACAGTTTCTATATTTAGCCAGGTTTACTATTATTACTTATTATAATAGCCTGGTTATAATAACACAAATACTTCATATTGTACTTAACATTTTCTATTGTAAGAAACGAAAATTGGTAATAATTTTACCCTGATTACAAATAAAAAGTTTGGCCAAATTTGTATCATTCTTGAGTTGAAGTTCAGGGCCACAATAAAATCCCTCCGAAGGCCAGAAATGGCCCCCGCGCCGCGAACACCCCTGTGCTAGGTGTTCATTAACAAATCAATAAGACCTCGAAGAACCCGTGGGATCAGCACCTACAATCGTTAGCGCCGTGTTTAAAGACAAGTGGGCCGGGAACGCAGCCCTGAGGTACAGCACAGGTCAGAGTGACTGACTGACAATGACAGACGCTGATGCTACAAAAGAAAGTGATCTGCAGATCAGCTGAGGTGATAAATACTTTCAAATACCAAAAAACTGATCGACAAAAGAGATAAGAAAGTAGAAAATGTCAGATGAGACCAGACAAGCCAACTTGCATACAAAAAGAAACATTGGCCGAGATTACTGCACGAAGTCAGCGACAGGCATGCGATTACCCATGCACACAAAAAGACAGAAAACGTGTCTGGATCATAAACATGCAGACAATTTTCTGACTCGCTGCTCAAAACGAGAGATTATTATTATTATTATTATTTTAATAAAGATCTTTTTTTGCCAGGCGGTTTTTTTTAATGTGCATTAATTTAAAACTCCAGACAGCTGTAGAGCATCATTTGAGCCGATCTGGTCACCACTTCTACTTTCCAGAGGCGCCGCTGCAGAATGCATGTGAGGATCCTAATGAGCAACATGCAGCCGCGCAAAAACGTGGAGTGGACTTACAAACAGTTAAAGTTTAACATCAATATGGAGATAAATGTCACCGTGTTTAAACATCAGCAGCTCCGTTTCAAAACAGGAAATATTCTTCACTAAACTGTAACGTCTGATCATTTAGAGTAAGGACAGAGAAAGGAGATAAACATTGAAAAAAATTGAAGAAATTACTCTTTTCACCTTATTTGCTCAGATTTTATAATCATCTCAATCAGTTTTGTGTCAGAAGCTGTAGTAGCTTCAGATTAGTGTTCATGTCTGTTTTTTATGGGGACGTTTGTTTTCTGAAAGAAAAAGTTTTGAAATACATAGTCCTGTCGCAATAAGCAATAAATCAATTAATCGCGTGAAAAATTAAAGCAAAAATCATTCATTTCCATTTGCATGATTTATTGTTTTTCTTTTTTTTTCCCTCTTTACACCAAAAACTGGATGATGAAAGTCTTCAGTCTGGTGTTTTGGTCTCAACTGACCGTTTTTTTTTTTTAAAGGACAATTTTGCTTAGAGAAACGTCATGATTCATTTTATTTGTCGTTTTGTTTATTTTTGATATTTAAAATGTCTTCCAGTTCCAGTGTTAAATATTTGCAAGAATATAAAGTTTATTGGTGTCTTTGGATGTGTTCTTGCATTTTTATGTCATTACCATATTATTACTTGAAAATAGTCTCAAAACAACGATATTATCGTTATCGCAATAACTTCTTTAGCGATTTATTGTCCAGTAAAACTTGTTATTGTGGCAGGCCTACCTACAAATCCAGACCTCAGGTTGGTTGAAGTGAAATCTGGTGCAGGTCGAATGCCAACCAGACCAAAGTGGTCTAATGTGAAGGGGATTCTGGGTAATACAAACTAGCATCTAGCATTAGCAGTGGAAATAAAAACAAAATCCTACAAAATATGTTGTCACTCCGTTTTTGTCTACGTTTTGTGAAGAAGGAAGTTGAGCTCAGTGTTTTCTTCAGTGATTCTCGGTGCGGTGCCCCCACAGGCAAGGAGGGGAACAGGTTTCCCAAAGGGTTTGGATTTTTTGACAGTGCAGTGTGAAAGTGAACTGCAGCAGCTGAAAATGTAACCGATGTTTAAATTTTGCTCCCCAATTGAACCGAATCTATCAGGTGTGAAAACACTAATAATCAGACCAGTAAAAACTATCAGTCTTCTGAAAAACTGAGTCGAGTTCAAGTTGTTTTGGTGCTGGAGGGTTAAACCAGACATCACCAGGCCTCCTGGTAGTCTATATGTCCAGTAGCAGCAGTCAAAGGAAGCGGCAGCGTCGTTCTCCTTTGAATCCATCGTTTCCATAGCAGATCAGGAAGGAGAAGAGGAGGAAGAGGAAGAAAATGAGGAGGAGGAGCAGAGTCCACCTTCCCGTCCTCGGAGAGAGCTGCAGATTGAATCCTCTTCTCCGGAGTCCAACGCTCCCAGCAGGCACTAAAAATGAGCGCCTTTAATTAATTGCTCTGCCAATCCATTAATAGCAGCTATAATTAGAGGACCATGGGAGATCGCTGGCAGATTAAACGATCCAGCTGAATGAACCTCAGGTTGCACTTGTTACCTTTTTTATTCACCACAGAGACTTTCTAGGACCTCGTATTATTCTTTCTAACAGACCGCTACACTTCACACTTAGTCATATTTCATAAAAGTGTGAATATTTTCAGCCGACGGTGGGTCTAGTGCAACAAAATGTGAGACTCTTTAGTACAATAAAGGCAAAACCTTTTGGTTTTTGATGGGTCCTGCTAACCATGATGACACAAATCCAGTTTGTGACTAAAAAGCATGCTGGTGTGTTACTCAGAGGTCCCTGCAGATCAGGGAAGTCTCAGATCTGGGAAAACATGAGCTCAGACGCACGCGTGTCCTCTGCATGTGAACGGCTCATTTAGAGCAGCTAGCATGTGGGTCAGTCCAGCAGGAGGTGAATCTGTTGGGTATTTTCCTCATTTAATGCATCAGTTTAGAGACAAATAATTACAGGGTGGATTAAAACTAATAATAATAGTAATAATTTTATTGCTTAAATTTAATCCTGAAAACAAAGTGGCTGCAATGAATTAAAAGCTCATGTTTCTTTTTTTAGCATTGTTGCTAGCTGGGGGCAGTATACACCTTTATTGAATAAACAGTGGAGAAATGTAGTAAAAATAAAAATACCGACAGTTTTAGGGGTTTTTAAATGTCATTAATTGGAATTTATCATGAAAACGATAAATCAAAATCTTTTTATAAGAAATTTACCATGATTAATGATAATAGCTTAACTGTTGTTTTGCAGCAAGAAGATCCTGGGTTTACATGTTCTGCCTGTGCATACATCAGTTCTTTCTGGGTACTCCAGCCTCCTCCAAATACATGACTGCTAGGTGGGGCTGAAATGATTAATCGATTGTTGAAATAATTGTCAACTAATTTAATAATTGATTAATCGTTAACTGGAGTTTACAGACTCCAAACAAGGTAATTTTGTAACATATTCAGAGCAGTAAACGAGTCAAAACTGCATAAAAAATATTTATATTTTGCATTTCAGATGAAGAACCTGTTCTACCCAAAACTCCTCAAGTGGCAGTTTTAATTTCACCTGTTTATTGCATTCAGGCAATAAAAAGTCTTTTTGTTCTTATTTTGAAAAGAAATTTAATTATTTGTATATTTTCACCCTTTAATGCATTTGTAATACTGTTTAAAATAAGCTTAAGTAGTTTAATAAGAAATTTGCAGAATTTGCCAACTTTTCATTTGATTAATCGATTAATCATCACAATAATCAATAACTAAAATTAACTGTAGCCCCTCTGTTAGTCTCTAAATTGGCTCTGTGTGTATGTTTGCTTCCCAGTGACGGACGGCTAATAAACGGCAACAAACGATGGCTTGATGGATTTGTCTTCCCTTTGCGAAGACAAAAAGAATCATCAAAGTTACTCAAACTACCTGAACTTAGATCAGGGGTGTCCAAACCTTTTGTCACATGGGCCAAACTCATCAAGTCAAAAGTATTCATGTGTTGAGAAAATGTAAAGAACTAAAATCAAGCAAATAAAGTAGTTTGATTGCTTTTGTTCTGTAGGAAAGGAATCCAAAATTTGACAGGATTTTGCATATTTGCTATGTTAAAAGAAAGGCATCTGGTTTTTAGCTTCTTTTGGCTCAGTTGAAAATAATTTATTCCCAGTAAAAGAACAGGATGTGGGTCTCTCAAAAGGCTAGCCAAATTTAATAAATTAAATAAAAGCTGATTTTGGTGCAACAATGTTGGCATTTCAGAAAAATTCTCTGGATGTTTATGACTATTTATTATAAAAGATTGTTTATAAAAACATATGTGTTTTTATAAGTACACACAAAGTTTGTGTTGTACTTTTTATATCATAAGAAAATTGTGTCCGTAATTACTTTGCCCTAAAAAGTAATCTGCATCAACCACCTGTGCTGGACGGGACAGATTATTTTTTAACTGAAATTGGAGGCCACAGAAAATCTGTCTGGGGACCACAAATGGCCCCCGTGCCGCACTTTGGACACGCCTGGTTTAGATAAAACCCATCTGGTGCAGATTGTGTTGGATCACAGATGTTTAGTTTCCCCATTTCTGACAGAAGCTCACAGAAAACAACTCGGTTTCATCTTATTCAGCTTTAGCTTCACCAAATTAGCATCAGGTGAACCATTTCCTCTAAATTCATCTTTCAAAGTTGCTCCACTCACGTCACATGTTGAACGGACCACGTGCATTAAAAAGCCTCGTAAAATTCTGATTGGTCCATTTTGCTTATTTTTATTGTAACTGCGTTTCCCCTTGAGCAGAGTAAATGTTGCAAAGCTTCATAAAACAGGAACAACAGCATTCAAATGAAATGCTTTAACGACCAAACACTTCAGCAGGTTTTAAAAAGCATAATTCATGTGAAATATGAGAAATGTAAATGTGTTAATTCCAAACTGATTCAATAAAAGTGAATCTAGACCAAAAATAACATAATGAATGGCTTTAGATGTGAAAATAAAGAAATTAAACGTATTTCTGTGGAGGAAGTAGAAAAACCGATCAAGTAAAATAAGTCCATTTCTCTTCATATTAATATTTCTAATATTTCCACTGACATGAAATTCACACAAGGATGTCGGCAGCAACCCAAGTAATCGACTACTGGGTTGGAAAGCAAAGCAATTAATTCGCAAATGAAGGAATGGATGAACTCAGAGACAACAGGAAGTAGTATTGAACAGACTGTACTAAAAAGCACTGATGCACCGATATGAAAATTTGGGCCGATACTGATATTAAAGAGGCAGTATTATGTATTTTCCAGGCACAAAGTGCAATTTCATACCATAATCAAGTACCTAAGTTACCTTCAGTAATTATAAAACTTCTATATATATTAAATATGACTTAAATTAAATTTAGCGCCTTGAAATTGGGCCTCTGTCTCTTTAAAAATTCTTGCTCTTTTTGAAACTCTGCTTTCAGGAAGTCATCACAACACCTCTCTCTGTTAACCCTTTAACAACGTTTTTACCAGTGTTTCACTGAGAAGTAGCTCCTGTTATGAGCTCAGCAGAGGTGAAGGTCCACCAGGTGTTTGCTAATTGCTGCTGGCTAGTCTGAAGGAGCTGAGTTGCAGGAAGGGCAGTTCTTTGAGGCGGAAGCTTGAAAACTGAAGTTCAGAGGAGGAGCTGTGCCTTGAAGGCGGAGCTACGCCCACCCAGATGTTTTGTTCAGCTGAATGGTTGCCATGGAGACTAAATGATTTCTCAAACATGCATGAAAGAATCAAAGCAACGCTCCAGGTTTGTTTTTGATGAGAAAATAACATTATATATATTTTTTTTATTTCAATCATTCCTTCTGTTCGTCATACAACAGAGTATTGGGGCCAAGCTGTAAGAATTTTTGTTTAGTTACGAGGATATAATGATAATATTAGCAGAATAAAATCGTAGCCTGGCTCTAATATTCGGTTGTAAAGTTGAGCTGAATTCAAAGTCCAAATAAATACTGTAAAATACGCTTCTCAAACAATACGGCCGCCCTGGACGCGCTGACATCACTCTGAAGTATAATAGGGACAAAAAAATAATTATTTCCCAAAAACAAAGTCTTCAAAAACCAAAAATTTTATCAATAATCGATTTACCACCCGGTGCTCTTAATGGATTGGCAGAGCAATTAATTAAAGGCGCTCATTTTTAGTGCCTGCTGGGAGCGTTGGACTCCGGAGAAGAGGATTCAAAAAGTGTCTGATATGTTTTGGTTCCTTTTGGTTTTTATTGAATTTGTTTCAGGTTAAAGTAAAAAAACAACAACAAAAAAGAAGAAACAAAAAGGTCAGGAAACTGAAGCATTTGTCTTTTTTTGGACAGCGGGTTTCCGGATCTGGTCTAAACAGCATTTACAATCCTTTTATAGTTTCTGTGGTAAAAAACAAAAAAATAAAAAAAAAAACTAAAAAACACCCACATATCTGTAACCGTTGTCACTGAAACGCAACGCTAAGCTCCAGCTGGAAACATCTGGATGAAGATGAAAACCACAGCAGGATCGTTTCTCTCTTCCTGTGCAGAGGTGTCCGCCGACTGTCGCAAACTAATTTCACTGTTTACTAATTCATAAGACGGCCCATAAATCTCCAACCGATTCATTTTAGAAATGAGTGGAGTAGAAGTGTCATCATCATCAGGAAAACATCTTTCAAGCTGTAAATATTCAGAGCTAATCTGAATACGATCGCCTCTGCTGGATTTTTCATATGTAAACCTCCAACTCAAAAGTTTCCAGTAAATTAAAACTTCAAGGACGTTGTTTTGGAGTGTCTGAATCAGCATTTAATTGTACAAAACGGCGAAAGATGATGAAAAGTTTCCGAATCGACGCTGAAAACAGCAGAAACAAACAGGAAGGCACAAGGAAACTGAAAAATGTTTTGTAATGCGAACCGATCTGATGGGAAACAGATTAATAGAAACTAAACCGGTGGCAAAACGTTTAGTTAAACGATAATAGAGAGCGGAGGAGTCGTATGGTAATTCACAAAGAGTGCTGAAACGTCAAACGAAACTAAATTCAGATTCTAAACATCCGGTCTCAACTGCTAAGCGGGCTTTATGTCGTTCCGTCAAAGGAATAACGTAAAATCCAATAGATAATAATAAATCAATATATAATACGTCTGATAAAATGTTGATAATTTCACTCAACTCTGATCCAGAACTGCAAAGCATTCTGGGGGATATAGGCAGAAGAAAGGCATTAGCTGCTCAGCCTCTCACAGCTAGCTAAGAAATGTTGGTGGAATCAACCGACTCTCTCACTCTTTGGTTACCTGGCAACTCTCTCACTCTTTTTGGTTACCTAGCAACGGCCTGTTGAGTACATGCAGCAGCAGTTTCAAGCTCCCCTCTCCCTCCCACCCCCAACATATTCGGCAATGTTGCCAGACTAAGCCGGTTTCTGCCCAGTTGTGCAGCTTTTGAACTCGTTTGGCTGGAAAAAAACAACTTTGGTGGGTTGTTAAAATTCGGACTGTTTGTCACAACAATTGCTGGGTTTTTAGGAAGGTTTCAGCGGGAAATTCTTTCAAAATAGTTGTCACTATGTGGCAGAAAACCGCAGAACTTTTAATAAAATGCAGTGTTACTGCACGTATCTTGTTAGTTTATTTTGGAATTGATGGAATCTGTTGAATGTGACATAATCAGTGATTAGTTATTGGTTAATCAAGTGTCACTACTGTAAAACAGAGATTCCAACATAATTTAAAAGGACAAAAAAACCCAATAACTTCATGTTGTTTCCAAAGAAAAATCGACTATCACTTCATTATTCTCGAATATTTGAAAACTGTCTCTATTACAAAAAGTCTTAAAATTATACAACTCACATTTATAAAAGTGCAATGTTTGCAAAACAACCACTAATTAAAAAATAAATAAATATAAAAATCTTTGGAACGCCCCCTACAGATGAATAAAACCATGGCCACCACCAATACCGTTATGTTTAATGCCGAAATATTGTGCATCTCTAATATAAATGTGGTTCGACTATGAACTTAACAAGGAGGGGGAAAAAAAACACATCGGTAATTTATAATAGGAATTCATCTTATGAAATCTTGAACACAGAAGAATTATTTTGCGTATCAGAGCTGAAACACACAGAGCCAAATTTCAGGTTTTCTAGGAAATCTGACATTGCTGACGACCGACGGATCAAACAACCAATCAAATTCCACAAAACAGCAACAGCTACGCAATAAATTGAGTTTCTTTTTATCCACAGAAAAATAAACCCGTCAGCTGTACACTGCAAAAACACAAAACCTCACAGAGTACTTTTGGTCTATTGGAAAATATCTTAATACACTTAAAATAAGAAAAAACTAACTCACAAGTAACTATTCAGCAAGTTTTAGGAGCTTGTTTTAGGTCATTAATCCCTTATTTCCGATTTCAAAAACATATGAATTATACTAGCAGATAATTGTACTTTTAGAAAGACATTTTTTTTTTTTTTAAGATTTTTTGAGGCTTTAGTGGCCTTTATTTGAAAGTAGCTTGACAGGAAATTAGGGATTGAGAGAGGGAGAAGACATGCGGCAAATGTCGCCAGGCCGGGAATTGAACCTGGGACTACCGGCATGAGGACTAAAGCCTCCATATGTGGGTTGTGCTTTGCACCTGCGCCACCACAGCACCCCTAGCAAGACATTTTTGAATGTTTTAAGTGACATATCTGTCAGTGGAACTGTAACTTTTTGATCAATATTAATATTATTTTTGCAACTTACTACACTCGATTTTCCTCGATGGAAAATATATAAAAGCACATATTTGGTGTTCACTTAATATCTGTACATCTATAAGTCAAATTCTGTGTTTCTATACACAAACTTGGCAAATAAAGCTAATTGTGAAAATCTTTTTTGATTTTTTATAGTATTTAAAGTAAAGCAAATAGTCTGAAAGCTAAAAACTTCCCATCAGAGTTACCTGCAGAAACCTGCATTACAAAACAATAAACCAGCTTAAATTTTCAGCCCTCAGTTGGTGGCAGAAACTAATCATTTCAGCATTGTGTCGTCGTTTCTGAACGTTTGTCTCGACAGAGGAGAAATTCCTGGGTTGTCATGAAAACTTTCTGTTTCAGGCTAAACTGCTGCTCTTCCTCCAGACGTGAAACCGCCAGAAACATGTGGCTGCTGCAGCACCAACAAGCTGCTGCAGCACCAACATGCTGCATCATCACAGCTGGATGCAAATCAAAACAGGACCTGCAGGTTATTTATGACCCGACATCTTCTGCTATGATCACGGTTTTTTACTTTCATTACTAAATATCTTTCTTAGCCGCTAAAGGTGGGGAGGAAAACACTTTGCACTTTTATGTGCTTTAAAGATTTTTTTGTTCCCGCGCTGGCTCAGCTTTATTCTTCTTTCACTTTTAGAAAACATTAAACTAAATCACCCGGACGTTCTGCAGAAACATGGATGTCTCAGCTTTATGAGCAAATTGATTATTTATTCATTTCAAAACAGTGTCTTCAGTCAGAGGCTTCTTCAGATTCACTGTAACACAGACGGCTACAGGAGGTCTTTCCAGCCGACAGCCATCACCATGTACAATAGGTACAATAATTTTAATTAATGTGACTTACAACAACATTTAATTTCCCTTTGGGATTATATGAATTGTGTTTTTCCTCCCTTCATGTTTTATTTCCGATTATTTAGTCTGAATGAAAATTTAAAAAGGATTAAACCCGTTTTAATTACTATTTGTCAGTTATCCTTAATTGTTTTCTGGACATAATTTTATCTGTAACAAGTTTTCAGTCATTAAAAATATGTTTATATTGCGTTTCCTACCATCTGCTGGTTTTCTGGTGCATGTTTCTGCTCAAGCTCCAGGACTGAACCGTGTTTACAAAATGTTTTCTAATTCAAATTGAATTAATAATTTTTTTCAATCAATTTTTGCCCAATGCAGTTTAACAACTGACATACAAGTAGCGTTTCAGCATGGGAGCTTGTTTTAAGTCAATAATTCCTTAAGTTAATGTAGATGAAAAAAAAAAAAAAACTGGCTCAACTTTCAGATTATTTCCCTTAGAACAATAAACTTTCCCTTCTTACAAGTGAAATAATCTTGTGGAGCTAGTACATTTTTGTCAATATTACAGAATTATTTACTTAAAAGAAGCTCCTATATCTTGCTGAAAAGTTACTTTTAAATTAGTTTTGCCTTATTTCAAGTCTACTAAGATATCTGCACTAAAAACTAGACAAAAATATTTGATAAAATTTTGTGTTTTTGCAGCTGTTCTCTTTTTATTTTCTGAAAAATAAAATGTCTGATTCCTGCTTAGACCACACAGGTCGACGGGTTCAGTCAGCCTGTGTGTATTTGTTGCAACGCTCGTTGTGTTTTCATGTAATAAGTTAAATAATTTGTTGTAATTAGAGGTGCACCCATTGCAGTCTTCTGGCCGATCACTAACTGATCTTTCAAAAAGCCTGTCTGCCTATTCTGGTTTTGGCCGATACCAATTTTTTAACTATTATCTGAAATGTCGCTCAATATAGCGAGAAAGTTGTTGAATTGGTAACAGTGGGGTGACTATTGTTAACCGTAGACGTGCAGAAATGACCTGGTGGGCCGGTCTGTCAGTCAAACCTCTCACTGGGGAGCAGAAGAGGACAGAGGCTGATTTTTAGACCTTCGCTAAGACAGAAAAGATCGGGTTCATATGTAAAAATCGGCCAATTACCAATCTCCAAAATTAAGGAAATCGGCTAGTTGTAATGCTACTTATTGTGTGTTCACAAGTTATAAGTGAAATAATCTGCCACTGAAACTAGAACTTTATATCAACATAAGGAATTATTGACTTAAAACAAACTCCTACATCTTGGTGTAAGTTACTTTTACATTACATCAAGTGTAGTAAGATATTTGAACCAAAAATACTTGCCAACATGTGCTTTGCACTGTTCTGGTAGCTTTTATGATAATCTTTTAGTTTTGCAGTTGTTCTCTTTATACTCTCTGATAAAAACGTCTAATTCCTGCTCAGATCTGTCCAGTTTACGCTCTGTAACCCTGTGGGTTTCACTCAGCCATGTGTGCATTTGTTGCAAACCCGCTTTTCGGAGGAACTCATCAAAAAGGAGCAGAAGAGGAGGAACTCACTTCCTGCAGAAGATCCTGAAGCCGAAGGTCCTGCTGTTTTGCTGGCAGCTGGGCGCCGGGGCCTCGGAGGGCAGCTCTGCGTTGGAGGCTGAGGAGGACGATGCGGAGGTGACGGGCTGCTCCTCCTGCTCCTCCTGCTGCTCCTCCTGCTGCTCCATGTCCTCCTCCTCCGCTCACAGGCTGGGCTGGTCCGGGGTCAGCTGCTCCGGGCTGCACGCAGCCATGCTGACAGCTGCTCAACTTTCCACTGACAGCTCTCAGACACAGGAAGTGCAGCTTCAGATCTTCCGCGTGCTAACCTTCACTTCACAGCAGGAAGCTGAAACTCTCAGTTGTTGTTTTTTTTCTGTTGTTGAGGAGGTGGAGGTAGTCGGGGTAAAATGGGGGGTGGGAGGTTGTTGGTTTCTACGCTCACTTCCTCACTTCCTTCCTGGTCCTAACTAACCCTCCCAGCCTGAGGAAGCCTCTCTCCTCTGCATGCTCTCTGAGCACAGCTGCATATCCAGGAAGTTTCCAAACAGATGAAGAGGAAAAACTCGGCGCTCCTCTTCCTCCCAGCTCCTCTTCCTCCTCCCGGGTCGACCTGTTGCTCCGCTTCACAGTTTGGTCGAGTCCAGCGTCTCTGCTGCTGTGCTTCACTCTTTTCTCTTGACTTTTTATCTCAGCTCTCTGTCTCTCCCTCTCCTTTTCCTCCCTGTCTCCGCCCACAGCCCCGCTTCTCGGCTTCCGATTGGCTGGTTACAGAGAGGTGAGCTCTGCTGCCACCTGCCGGCGCCCGAGACGCCCTGCAGGTGCAGAGAGGAGACCTAAAAAGAAAAAAGCGAGAGGAGGAAAGTAGTGAACTCATTTTTCCAGGAGAATCGTGTTTCGTTTTCTTTGTGTTTACTAAAATCGGAAGTTTCATGTGAAACTAATCATGCTGCTCCTCTTCACCGCATGAGTTTGCTCCTCTTCACTTGGATCGCATCTCTGCAGCTCGGCTCGGTTTGCCCTCCCACATACGTTTTACATAAAGATGGTAAAAACATCCCACACTGCAGTGAAGCAGAGGTCGCGCGGCCGCTCCGAGACCCACGCACGCTTCTTCACCGCATGCACGTGGCGGCTTCATCCCCCGGGTTCCCGCTCTAAGGAGGAACCGCACCGTGAGTTGAGGCAGGTTATTTTTGACAGCCAATTAAAACGGAGGTGCATCGGGCAGGAGGACGTTTAGCTTGAAAGAAAAAAAAAAAAAGATCTCCCTCATGCGCTGCCGAGCACACACAACGCTAGAAATCTTAAAATCAAAAAACTAAACAAACAACAACAAGAAAGAGAAAACATTTCCAAATCCTCCAACTGTACCTGCTTCAGTTCAGAGAGGGACAGCTAATATGTTGGCGCATTTTCATTGCACTAACAGCTGTCAAACACAACACGCCGACTTGTGGCGCCCGCTTTAACCTAGCGCCCCGATGCATCACATATAAAGGCCGCAACACACACAGAGAACGACAAATGACAGCGATGAATGACTCTAATGGCCTCTAGCTGTGATTTCCATTAAACTTAAAATTGCACAAATTAAAATGACAAAAATAAATTTGCTTAATGGAAACACACCAATTTCAAACAAACTCAGCAAAAAAAATTTTTGCACAGGATGAGGTGGTTTTTGAGCCACATGAGTCACGTGATCAACAGTGGGATGTTACTACTGGCAAAAACGCTGAAGAAAATGACAGGAAGTAGTAGGAAGATAATGTTTTATTATTATTATTATTATTATTATTATTTTATTTTAATCATCCAGCAAGAACAAGCCGTTGATAACAGGGATAACAGCAAATGCTGCGTTTTTCCCCTCCCCATCCATCACCACCTTGCTGCAAATAATAGAAATGATAATAATAAAATAAGAAAAATAAAGTAAAAATAAACAAAATACAATATGTTTTGTTTTGTTTTGTTTTTTTGAACATCATGCAGCCAGAGCATTTTAACATCACATAGTTCATAAAAAGTGAGTGTTGAAAACTTAGCTCTTCTTTAAAATGGCCGACGGATATTTCCCCAAAACGCCACACCCAAATGTTACAGTCTTGTTGCTCCAACACCTTAACGTCCGTTAAGCAGCCAGTGGACTAAAACGCAGGGCATTCTGGGTAAATACAACCAAAACAAACGCTCATGACTAGCGCTAGCAGGAGAAATGGCTCATGGTTTGTTGTTTGTCTTTTTTTTTTTACCGAAGACAAAAGAGAATCCTACAATCACTAAAATCGGACACATTTTTGTTTGCATTTTGTGAAGAAGAAATTTGAGTTTAGTGTCTTCTTCTGAGGTTATCTTATCATTTCCTTCAGCAGTTCTTGGTGTAGCGCCCCCACAGGCGAGGAAGGGGGAAACGTTTTTCAAAAAATTTGGATCTTTTGACACACGGCAGCGAGAAAGCAAACCGCAGCAGCTGAAAATAAACAAATGCTGTAATTTTGATCCACAATCGAACCGAGTCTATTACTATCAGGTATGAAAACACTCTTAAAACTCAAAGACTCGTCATGGATCAGAGCACAGGAACTGCTGCGGCATGGTGCTACGGTGACCTGCTGTCAGCGCGGATCAGAGGGGCTTCTGGTGGATCAAACGAGTGGGACATGAAGCCTGTTTGGGGCCCTGTTCGTCCCACATAATCACATAATGCGGGGCGTCTGCAGCTGGGCGGGTACAGATATCTGCCCAGCAGCTCCAGCAGCACATACACACACTCTGCAGGTAATCCCATTACTGGTCCCTGTAACACAGTACCATCATAAACTACTGTTTGATCCTCACTTATTACATTACGCATAATGAGTCAATGAAACGTGCTCAGAACCAAAGGAGGCGTGATCGCAGAGCCCAAACTCACGTTTATTCATTTTAAAAAGTTGGGACAGCTAATCACAAAGATATTTCATATTTATTTTAGCAAATCTGAACATTTCATGTCACTAAAACAACAAAAACAAAGAAAATTTAACTTTAAAATGCTTTTATTCAAGTAAAATGCAGTTTATGGTGAAGAATAAATTAGGACACATATAAAGTTTTTTTTTGTCAGATCTCTAGTGTAAATATCAGCACATTTTAAATATGACGAAGCTAATGTATAAGTAACTTTTCAGCAAGATATAGGAGTAAATAATTCCTTAATATATATATTTTTTAAAAAGTACTAGTTCCATTGACAGATTATTTCACTTTTGATAGCGAGGAAATGTCTATAAGAGAAATAAACTGCCAATGGAAAAAGTTTTTTACAAAAATATTAAGGAATTATTTTAAACAAGTTCCTGCATATTGCTGAAAAGTTACTTGTATGTTATTTTTGTCTTATTTCGGTTTTACTAAGATATTTGCACTAGAAACTAAACCAAAAATGCTTGGTAAAATGTTGTGTTTTTACAGAACAACTTCACATTTATTCCTACTAAAAATTAATTAAACCACAGTTAAATCAACTTGAGGTGGGCGATAAATACTTAAAGTTTTATTACAATATTACATGGTGTTACTGTCATAACAATAAAAGTGACAATAATAACTATTGGTTGTTTTTGTAGCTAACTGTAAGGCTGATACACCAACCATATCCCCACAAACACAAATACTGCTGTTGAAAACATTCGTAATAAGCTTCTTTAGGACATCGGCCAGACAATAAATACAATTTATATCACTAAGCTGCACACAGTAGCGGCATTAAATCATATTTTCTTATTTATTTGTATTTAATGATTTAATTTATTTGGGAGGAACAATGCACATTAACATTTTTGTAAATGTGCCAGAATTAGTCAAAAGGTTACTTTGTCTTAAAAACAAACAAAGGTTAAATAAACAAGGTTTAAATGACTTAATTGCACAAATTTAGTCAATAAATGCAAAACTGAGCAAACAGTGGAATAAAATAGCAAAAATAACAATCCCAACACTATGGACAGCTTTAGGGTTTTTAAACATCATTACTTGGAATTTATTGTGACAACGATTAATCAAAATCTTATCACGATAAGAAATTTATAGCAATAAATGCAGCATAAATCTGACCTAGATCAGGTTTTTTGCTTCTTCTCTTTGATTGCTGCTTCTCATATTTGGTTCAGTGGAAGCAGAGTAGGGTTAGTTTTTCTTTCATGTAAATAATCCCGCCGGCATTTTATTAATAGCAAACGAAAGTAAAGATGTGTTTGTTGATGTTCAGCATCCATCGGTTTGAGTCAGACGTGACGTGTCTATGTGAAAAGCAGCCAAAGAAATTCCTCGTCTCATCTTTCACCCAGCAGGACCAGAAACTCCAGTCGGGCGCGGAGCCTGAAAGATGAGCCGATGGGGTTGCGTCAGGACACGGATCAACTCTGATCCTCTCCAGGTTTCTTTAGACGCAGTGCTCGTCCTGTTTACTTGTCATAGACTCAAGCAGAAAAGATCCCTGCGGGGTTTTTTTTTTTAAAACATCTTTCAGTCTTTCACACCCCTTTTTGTTTGACAGTCATTTCCTCCTGTTATCTGCATGTAGAGATAAATCATTTAACTGCATGCATTTGTCTGATACGGACCAGGTCTGAACATTTGAGACAACAGAATGCCTTGTGCTTTAGGACGCAGTCCCATCAGCCATATTTAGTCCGCTTTAACCAAACAGTGTAGTTTGTCTAGAAGGTCCGGTTCCTTTAGGGAGGTGTGAATGCGCTTTTGAACTCTGGTGCGGACCATAAAAGCGAACTCTGGTCCACTTTAAAACCTCGGCCTTGGTTCGGTTGAAATGAACTCCAGTGTGTTTTGAGAATACCAAGCGGACCGGAGGTCACCCCCAAAAAAGGAAGTGGAATGTAGCACACATTTATATTTACCCAGGACATTCTGGGTAAATACAACTAAAACAAACTAGCACCTTATAGCGTGAGAGAAATGACTTGTGTGTTTTTTTTTTTGTTTTTGTTTTTTTTTTACCAAAGACAAAAGAGAAATCCTACAACTGCTAAAATCTGACGCCATTTTTCTTTACATGCAAAGAAGGATGTTTCGCTCAGTGTCTTCTTCATGTCGTTTCCTTCAGTGGTTCTTGCTGCGAAAGTGAACTCTGGTCCGCATAGGTCACAGTTTGGCTGAAGTGAACTCTGGCTTGGTTTAAATACACATGTGGATACAACCGGACCAGAGACAGCTCCAAAAGCAAGAAGTGGAATACGGCACAGGGCATTCTGGGTAAATACAACCAAACCAAACGAGTCTATAGAGCTACCAGGACTTTTACCAAAGACAAGGGAGAACTCCTTCAACCGCTAAAATCTAACGGTACTCCAGTTTTGTTTTCATTTTGTGAAAAAGGAAGTTGCTCTCAGTGTCATCTTCTGAGGTTTTTGTGTTGTTTCCTTCAGTGGTTCTTGGTGTAGCACCCCCACAGGCGGGGAAAAGTACGGGTGTTTCAAATGATTTGGTTTGTTTGACACAGTGCAGTGTGAAAATGTAACAAATATTGCAATTTTGGTCCCCAATCGTATTGTCTAATGAATTATCAGCTGTGAAAACATCCTTAGTCCACTTCCTAGTTAGGAGAGGTCACCGGTCCGCTTGGTGTTCACATATGAATTCAAACCTCACCAGAGTTCACTCTTTTGGAGACAGATTGTGCATTCACATCTCCCCAATTGAACCGGACTTTCTGGACAAATGGACCGGAGTGTGATTAGAGCGGACTGAACAGGACTGGTGTGAATGCAGCCTTAGTCAGTTTGCTGCAGGGTGAACCTTGTTCCTCAACCCTGGATCTCCTTTGACTGTCGGTTTTCTGGACCCGGTTCCTGTAGCCTGAACCGGCCTGCAGCCTCGGCCTGCTGCGGTTTCTGAGTCTGTGTGGGATGTGGAGGATTAGTGGGAGGCTCAGCAGTGTGAACGTTGGAACATCCGAAGGAGAATATTTGTGGATGAAATCCGCAGATGTGGAGCGGAGCCGCAGTGGAGGTGGAGGCAGGTGGAGAGGCGCCACATCCAGCCCCCTCCTCTCCATCTTTTACATAAAGAGCGTTATGAAATCCCGTCGACAACCTGCTCGGATTCACTCAAGCCGCTCTCATGAGTCACTTCCAGCTGCTAAAAGTAGCAGAGCTGCCATTATGTCATCAGAGGGCAGTGTCTCCCTGCGTCGAGGAGCTCTGTGGGCTCAGATACTGTGGAGTGTGAGCTTGTTTCCTCTTCACACCGACTCTGCTGCTTCCTACAGAATCATGACTCCGAGTCTGCTCACAAAAACCCTCAGAAGGTCTTTTATAATCAGGGGTTTAGTCACTTATCTCTTCTGATTCACAAAACATTTAGAGCAATTAGAGATTCTTTAAAAATATCCTCTAAAACAGCTGACTGACCTTAAATAAATTTGTGCGAATTGGAATTTAGAAAATAAATTTGCTTAGTAGAAAAAAGATAGAAAAAATTAAATCATGTCCAACATGATTTAATTCAGACTTCTTCTTTCACCCAAAAAATACAGAAAAAACTTTAATGTTCAAGAGAAAACTGAGTTATGCAAAAATAATGACAATGAAATAAAAATATGCAACATAACAGGTATAAATATTCACCCCCTTTAAAGGGACTGGCCCAATTCAACAGAGGTCCAGTCAAGTGGTGCTGCTTGTCCCACCGTAGTTCCATTGACCAGATAACCAGAGTGTCTAGTTTCCAGTGTAGATGTCGTAGTACAGCTTAAATAAGACAAAACTTAGTTACAAGTAACTTTTCAGAATGATATAGCAGCTTGTTATAAATGAATTATTCCTTAATATTAATAAAAATGTGCTTGTTCTACTGGCAGATTATTTTACTTATAATATAGGGGAAAATGTCTTGTTGTAAGTGAAATAATCTACCAATGGAGCTAGTACTAGTAAGGTGTTATTAATTGAAAACAAGCTGCTATATCTTGATCAAAAGTTACTTATAAGTTAGTTTTGCCTTATTTTATCTGTAATATTTTCACTACAAACTAGACAGGAAATGCTCAGACAAGAACACAGGACAAGAATACAAGAATAGATTAATTGTAAAATTTAAAAAAATTAAATTAGGAGGATTTTTTGCAGCTTCATGAAGACTTACAGGAAATAAAAATGGGAACAAATGTATTTGAGTGTTTCAAAAGGGGCTGTATTATGTGTTTTGACATTTTATACCATAATCAAGTAACTATGTTACCTTCAGTTGTTATAAAAATGTAAATATAACTTAAAAAAAATAACTTCCTGATTTAAAATTGGACCTCTGTTTCTTTAAGAAACTCCTGCTCTTTCTTAAACTCCGCCTTCAGGAAGTCATCACAGCATGGCTCCTCTATTAACCCTTTAACAACATTTTTACCAGCGTCGCTCTGAGAAGTAGCTCCTATAATGAGCTCAGCTGATGTGCAGTTCCACCAGGTGTTTGCAAATTGCTGCTGGCTAGTCTGAAGGAGCCGAGTGGGGGAGTCGTGGTGGAGAAGGTGCTCGGAAACGGCAACTCCAAGGAATAGCATCGTCTCTGAGGCGGAGCTAAGTCCACCCAGGCGTTTCCCACAGCTGAATGGTTGCCAGGGAGATTGAAGGATTTCTCAAACATGCGTGAAATAATCAAAGAAACACTACAGGAAATAAAACTATAACTAAAACTATAACTAATGCTCAAAAAAGTTGATTTTACACAAGACTGCCCTATTAAAAAATAATTCTGCACAAAGTTTAGATGAGATAAAGCAAAAAGAGAGAAACAGGTAATAAAAATGAAATGTGTGTTTCAGTGTCGGCCCACAGAGAGCATCTCCTCCAGCTCTGGTGTCCTACTTGGATTCACAGTTTAATTTTTTTTTTTTTCGCTACACTGAGTTTTTTCTCTCTGCTCAGTTTAACGGGTTTAAATCCAGATCTGCGCTGCAGAACAAAGAGGCAGAATGGCTCTTCAAAGGAGAACAGACATCCCTGGAAACGCATTAACCACGTTATCAAGATCTAACACGGACCGGAAGTTGTCACTGCGCATCGACATCAATCCGCTGCGCCCTGATTGGACTACGCGGAACCACAGAGCCGCCTGATTGGTCCGTTCTCCGGTTCCGATACGTTTGGTTTTAACATGAATCAGAAACATGATGCTGCTGTTTTCAGCTGTGTGCGGCGTGTTGATGATTATCAGCTGCTTTAAAAACCATTAATGTTCAAGATTGATAGATGTTTACTCCTTACTAAGAGAATTAACTGATGAATATCAAATCTTAATAACCAAGAAACTAAGTAGGGAGTTTATTCTGTCTCTTTTTTAACGTCTTCTAGGTCTGGCTGGTGAATCGATTTTGTAGTTAATCAAATTTTTGGTTTTTGAAAATAAAATTTTTGGAAAATCTGGATTTTTTTTTCACCATGAGTAATGTCACCACAGCCAGAGTCGCCATCTTGTTTTACAATTTACAGCTTCTTTTTATATCTACTTTGAATTCAGATCAAGCTACCATTTCATTTTAATCACGAGAATATATTAATATTATTGCCTTAAGAAATTTGCAGTTTTAGGAGATTAAAGTAGTAATTTTATGACAACTCCAACACAAAACGTAACAAAAAATTAAAATGAGGAATATTGAGCAACTTGTGAAGTTTTGTAAAAGTTTTACAGATAAGGAAATTATATTTTAACTTATAATCAGTTGCAGGAATTTGGAAGTATTGAACAAACAAATGTGTAACTCTAGAAGCATTTTTCTTATTAAAACATTTGTTCTCCTAACTTTAAAAAGTTAAATTTGGTATTGTTTCTGATAATATTATGAATATATTCTCATAATTAAGGAATAATTATTTTTCTTTTTGACATTAAATTGTTTTTTTTCTCTTTGCAATTTCTACTTGTCAAAAAACCAAATTTTGTTATCTTTTCTTGTTGATTTCTAGAAGCAATAAAACTAAAACTTCCAGAGGGGAGTAGATTTTTTGTTTCGTTTTAATCTAAAGTGTCTTACTGAGTAGTTGCTGAAAAATAAATTAAATTTTCAACAGTATTCTAATTAATTGAATATAACTGTATGGGTGTGAATTGGATGTTTCTTTGTATTTATTTGTGAAGCACCTTGGGACACTTTGTTTTGAATAAACTTAGTTGAACTGATTAGAAGTATTTCCACCAAGAAATTATATTATTATTTATTAGAAATTATTGATTGAGGGAATATTTTTGTAATTTAAAATAAATAAATAAATAAAATACAAGAAAATTAAGGGAATTTTGTTCGCAATTTTTTTTTCTTCTAAAAATAAAATAAACAAAACCTTTGAAATTAGTTAAATGGTAAAACATCCCATGTGTTGCCTCTTTACTCACAGCCGGTTTGCTGATTGGACCGACAGAAAGTGTCAGGACGCTGCAGAAACTTTTCTCCGTGTCTGCAGGCCTGGATTGACCCGAATGACCCGCAGAGGAAGGTCACGGTGAACCTGAAGGTGAGGCTGGGATCTGTTCACCGGCGTCGTTGCTCCCTCTAGCGGCGGCTGTGGATCATTACAGAACAGTAAATAACTGCATGAGCAAACAAAGAGCAGCAGCTGTTCCCGGAACAGCAGATTAAAGTCAATCTGTGCTGAATGAGCCTGAATGCATCTGAATCATGAATCCTCAATGAAAACTCAGACGGTTTAGAGAATCAATCATCTCTATGTTTGTCTACTTTTGAGTCAGAATTGATGTAAACTGAACGAGATTCCTGGGTCCCTTCATTATTATTTAAACTCAAACAAAAGGAAAATTTTAAAAGCTTTACCTGATTGATCATTTTTATTTTTAAATATCAATCAATTTATCTTTACAGACTATTATTTGTAATTTATTACTACACACTTTTTGATAATTCATAAATATTTTATGTGCTTATTTGTATTATATTTAATGTAAAAAATTGTTAAAAATAATATTAATTAACTGTTCATATAAAGTTATTTACAAATGATTTATTTATTTTTCTTATATGTTTTATTGAACTTTTATAATTACCATCATTATTAAAGTTGTATGTATTGGAAGTTAAATATACAATACCAGTTTTATCTATTTTTTATAACGTATTGCTACTTTGAGATAATTAAATGTTTTCTGTGTTCATTTGTATTATATATTGATTTATTTCTGAAATTGTTGTAAAATTAATATTTATTAATGATTCATAAAGTTATGTAGAAATGTTTTATTTACTTTATTACATATTTTATTGCATTAGTCAAAGAAAAAAAAAGCTCTTTTGCAATTGCTGTGTTTGCTATTGTGTATTTAAGTGTGCTGTAATGGTGCAGAGTTATCAAATAAATTTGTAATTTGGTATATTTATGTCTGTGTTTATAAAAAATAAACATTTTAAATCAATTCAGTGTTGTTTTTCTGTATCAGATCGATATTAACCGATACTAAACCCCATCGGTAACGGAAATTAAAACAGAGGATCAGAGAATTTCTACAATTTTTTTTTATATATATATTTTTTTGAGTGTTTTGATTGGACTTTCAGGATGAAAACCATCCAGTTCTGGTTGCCTGCAGAGAAATTGCTGCTAACTTTCACAAAATAAACCAAAACGTATTTTGGTTTATCTTTTGGTTTAAAAGAGCAAAAAGTTCAGGAAGCTGAATTCAAATACACAGAAAGAAACAGACCAGAAAAGATCATAGAAAATACTGTAAGCAGACAAAAAAGAGTCAAAAAATGACAGAAAAGCAAACTGTAGATGACAAAATGCTCCAGAGATGATGTAGAAAGCAGCATCACTAGCTCCGATTCCATTTCATTTAGTGCAAAACTTTGTCAATATTCAACCTCTGTTGAAAAAAACGACAATTTTAGAGTTGCAGTGTTTCCCTTGAATGAGAAACACAATTAAAATCACACGTCGATAAGTTTGTTTACGATAAGTGTCATGCTATCATTCTCCCACTACTTCCTGTCATCTTCATGTTTTCACTTGGACATTAAGGGATTTAAAGGATTCTTATTTGGCAATGTTTTTGTAAAAAAAAAAAAAAAAAAAATCCTAAATTTGTTCACATTATCCATTTTTAAAAGCAACAAAACTGTAAATATTTTCTGAAATAACTATATTCACCAATAAAACAAGAAGCTCAAACAGATGTTTAACTGTTTTCAGTTTTACTTCTGCTAGCTCCAGTTGGTTGGACCTCTGTTGAATTAGGTCAGTGGTTTTAAAGGCTTGATATTTATATCTATTTCGTTTCAGATTGCTTCCAGTTTTAATACAATATTCAAAGATAGTTCAGCATTTTAACCTCAAAGTACATTGAATAAACAACTAAATAAATAAACTAAAACTGATGTTAAACTGTTTTCTGTTCTATTTTTGCTTTCTCATTCCTCCAGGTATGTGGTTCTTTGTGAAGCTGTGCTTCAGCTAAAAACACTGGAGCAGAGGGAAAAAGGCCGAGCCACCTGTCTTCTTCTTCTTCTGTATTTATAAAGTGCATCAACAGTCGCGAACAGCCGAACATGGAGGCTGAGAACGGACGGCCCGCCTGTGAGGAGGAGAACACAACAAGAACACAACTCCATCCTCGGCGTGTGTGTGTGTGTGTGTGTGTGTGTGTGCGAGAAAGACTTTCTCTCCGTAGAGTTTCACTGAGTTTACATCCGGGTTTTTTCCCTAGGCAATGGGAGTCGCAGCACCTCCGTTCCTTAGGCAAAGTGAAATAAATTCGCCGCACCGACACAAAAAGTAGTCCGCTCACCGAACAGCCTTTCTGTCCGGCTCGGTTTCATGATCGGTCCGTTTTAACGAACTTTGGCGCCGAACTAAGCCGGTATCAAACGCTTCGTGGCGGATTGGAGAGGTTTTTGTGGGCCGCGGTGTAGTTTTTGTGCCCCCTTCCTCCAGCTTGGCGGCGCAGGGATCTGTGTTGTGCTGAGGCTGAGCTGAATGAGATTGAAGAAGAGTTCTTCTTGTTTTGTAGCTTCAGTTTCTCTGTTTTTACTCGTTTTTTTTACTCCAACAGCAGAACAAAGTGCAGTTCTGCGGGCAGGAGGCGGCCGGACTCCCGCTCAGCTGTGGCTCCACCGTGGATCGGCTGCTGGGAGGAAAATATTTAATTAATCTGGAGGAAGACTGCTGCTGAGTAAGTGGGCTTTTTTTAATTTCATAACTTTAATTCAGTCCTGTGTGGAAGTTCAGCAGGCTGAAGGTTGAGTCTGATGCTCTGAGCAGGTGTGCGGGCAGGTGTGTGAGCGGCCGCAGGGTGTGTGTTCCGGCTGGCTGTGTGTGTTTAGCTGCGGACCGAGGTTCTGGAGTTCTGGAGGACAAGGGGCCGACAGAACTTAGAGCCACCGACAGACGGCGGCTCACCGCCAGGGTTTGTTCCGAAAAGATGGCGTCCTTCAGTGTTGCTGCTCATCTTCTCCCTCGGTTTTTTCTCCGGGTCTCCAACGGAGGCTCCTCACGGCTCTTTGCGTGAAGTTATCCGCCTGCTGGCGCCGTTAGCCCGGGCAGCTAGCAGGATAGTTAGCGTTAGCGGCTAACGTTAACGGTGCTGAAGTTGGCCTCTGATTGAAAGCTGTTTAGTAAAGGAGCATTCCGCAGTTTTGGGGAAAATCTGGACTAAAGTTTATCAGCTCTTGCTTAAAATTAGCAATACCAAAATTAGTGAAACATGACCTGAATAATTCTAGATTATGTGTAACACATGATGTGGTTTATGTAACTTACTCTGGTTGTTTTGACACAAGTTAAGAGGACAATCTAATTCTCTTCTTGGTATCTAGACTGTCTTAAGTAGGGCTGTGCCTGCAAACTTTGGACAAGTCAAACTTGTTCTGTAGTGTTAGAAAGATTTCCTTAAACATTTCAATATGCAAAAGTTTGATTCTATTTATAAAAACACGAGCTGTCCATTTTTAGTCTACCCAAGTTAGGGTTCTGCCTGAAAACTGCTCTACTTCAACAATTTAAAACTGTTTTAAGTGATCCAGACTGGGTAAATATTCTTTAAGAAAACAGTTTACTCCGTTTGTGAAAACAAAAAAGTTAAATACAAAATTTTTTATTTTAAAATATATGTTCCCAAGCTACTTTAAAGAAATTTGGATTCATTAAAACAAACTAGTAAAAGTTTAAATATAGTCAGTTTACTGATGGTCTTTGTTTATTTTGACTTAAATGCTTTGAAATGACTCTTCATGGAACTTTGACAAATAAAACAAGTTTATTTTATCTCAAACTGTGCTTTTAAAGCTAAATATGCATATAGAATAATAAGTTTGTCTTTTTTGGTCAGTCTGAGTTTGAGTTTTAGAATCGATCTTGATATAACAAAGTCCAGATGACAGAACAGCGACACTTCTAATTGTCTTTAACTTTGAAAAAAATTACATAAAAGTTTCTTCCCATATGTTAAAGTATTAATTAACGATGCAGAATAATTCATTCCAGGTTTGAACTGAGTAAGTGTTTTAGATTTTTACTTCGCACTCATCTTAAGGTAGTTCAGTATGTCAAAAACAGCGGAATGCTCCTTTACTGGCATCTGTGAATCAGACACCAACTTCAGGCCGCATCCACTTGTTCTCGGTGAACGGTCGGAGCTTTCACGCCGACAAAAAAAAAAAAAAAAAAAAAAAAAAAAAGCGACAAAACAACGAAGATCCTGCTGAAATGTCCCCCGGTATCCCTCTGCTGGGAATCTGCCAGGCAGCTCGGAGGGTTTGTTGAGGCCGGCCGCGGTCGGTTAGCAGCGGTTTAACGGCTGGTTTCCCCTGAATCGAAAGAAAAGCGGAGTTTGTAGAGCTGCTCGCAGGATCAACCCTCCATCTTAGCCTCACTTCTTGGTGTTTTCGGGCCTCTGCTGCTGCTGCGGCGGCATGCGGCTTCATGGAAGTTTATATCCCGACAACTTTCCGACCCAATCAGCTTAATTACACCGCATCCCGTCCGGGACGCCGAACCTGGTGCTTTCACTTTTATTCCCTCGTCACTGGGAATACTGGAGTGTAATGTGGAGCTGCTGGCGTTTCCAGCCGCTGTTGGAATTTAATTTCAGAGCAGATGAAGCATCACTGCGGGTTTGCAATAACAAGAAAGACCTACTTTTTCCTGCTTTTATAAAGAAAAGTGATTATTTTTTTTATTCCAAACTACTTTTGTTATTGTTTCTCAATATATTTCAGTGGGAATACTGGACTTTTTCCCATTTTCTCTGTGTATTCCCTGGTAGTTTATTGTATTTTAGTAGTGTAATGTAGTACTGATAATAGCACTTTTGTTTTCCACCAAACTTAAGACAGAAACAATCCTTTTAATATAATTGCATCATTAAATCTGCAAATTTTAACTCTGACTGACATCAGTAATTTTATTTATTTAGATTTAACTGGGGAATATAATGTGTTTTTAGAGTACTAATGTGTACAAACCATTTAGATGTACTCTGACAGCGGAAATATTTAAATATTCAGTGTAAACTTAATATGTGTTCTACTATAACTCCCTTTTTAGCTTTTAACTAAATAGAAACTGTAGTATTTTGGGACAATTTCATTGTTTTCCAGTACATCTACAGAAAATACTAAACTTATTCAGTTTTTCTTTCTGCATATTTATGTTTGAAAATATTACAAACCTCAGTAGTTATATTTTATTAATTTTTAAGCCTTATTTGAGTTATTTGAACTTTTCCACCAAGCTTTAGATGTGGAAAAATTAAAAAAAATATTTTAATAAAGTCAAATAAATATTTGGTAAAATCCTCCTGGTATTGTTGTAGGTCACAGTTTGATTGTTTTAATATAAAAGTTTTCATCAGGTAGTACGAGTTTCAGTTGCATTAGATCTAAATACTCGACTGTTTTCCAAGAGAAACATTTTTTAAAAGTTTTTAAAAGGTATTTTGTTCCTTTATTTGCCTTTAAAGTACTACTGCATACATTTCACACTATAGTACTTCTGTATTTGAAAGACATAAGTACTATAGTATTTTTCTATTTTAAAAAGATGAACTTGTACTTTCCTGCACTTCAAAGCAAATATATTTATTCAGATTTTGAAACTGTGATTTTTACTACAGATTACTATATGAAAGTACCTCATTAAATCACTTTGAAAGTATTTTTATCCTGAGTTAATTTGTCATTTTTCCTCCAGAATATTTTAGTGAGAAAACTGTAAAGTGTTTGTAAGAAACAAAGTACATTTTACCCACTTTAAAGTATTACAGTGTATGTAGAAATGAGCAAAACTTCAGTACTTTTTTCCATTTTAAATACAATAGACAGTACTTTTACTTACTTTCAGGATAAAAAATGCAATTTTTCACGTTTATATTCAGATTATACCACATCTGAACTGAAATGAAGTATTTTTATCTGGCAGTTTTTTGTTATTGCTTCCCAATACATTTTACTGGGAGCTCTGGATTTCTTTGTGGTTTCACTTTGAGCACAAAGCAGATTCAGATTTAAAAAAAAAAAAATCTAACCTTATTAGTTTGCTGTACTTGAATAATTTTCAGTACTAATAAAAGTATCTTTGAGTTGTATTTCAAACACAAATCCAGTTGGTTTAATTCTGATTTATTTATATTTACAGTGTAATATTTAAATAGGTTTTTAATCAGGAACCATCAGAGTTTAAGCTGTTAAAGTACAATAATGTAAGCAAATATTTGACAGCTTAAAGTGTCAAAACAAAGTACTTTAAAGTACTGCTGTGTTTTTGGAAAGTAGTTAATAGGAAGCAGAACTTATTCAACATTTTTTCATTAAAAACAAAAGAAAACTTTTACTTCCTGTTAGAATAAATGATGTACTTGTGAAACTGAGGTATTTTCATCCTGCATTACTTTATTATTGCTTCCCAGTTTGTTTTACTGGGAATCCTGGCTTTTACGCTGGTTATTTCTGTGGGCGGAAAGAAAATTCAGGATTAAAAAAATGAAGTATTTAGTGATTTATTTTTGCAGAGTACTAATAAAGTACCGAGTACGCACCGATGTACAGTTATCTGTATACTTCTGTTTCTTTTAACGCAGTTACTGCTCCAGGTTGTGAAACGAAAGGCGGCAGATTATACTTGTATAAAACTGACGGTGTTACAGTTAAAAGTAAATGTACTTCGTATACATTGAGCAGTTTGGTTTCATTTTGTTTTTATTTTTCTGTACTTCGTTTGACAGGAAATGTTGAAAGGACGTCAATCTGGCTGATCTGAATCGGGTTTAAAGTTCTGATAAAAGTATTACTGGATGATCTTCTGCTGCTTTAACAATAAAACCACATCCTGCCTACTTTATTTAATTAAACACTTCAGAGGCACAACTTTAAAATGCTTTTTTATGTTCATTAGCCGGTTTTAGAAAGTATCTTCTATTACAATAGTAGTTTCTAACTGGTAAAAGAAGCTTAGATCACTTTTTTTAAAAAGTATTTTCAACAGATTCTCACAAAGCTTCAGGTGTTTTTTATCGAGTTAAAATAGTTTATATTGAGTAATAAATGCCTCTGTGTTGTTGTAAGGTGTTTTTAAAGTACCGCTGTCAGGTGATGTACTTTCTTTTAACAGCAGTTGATATTTGAATACTGAAGTGACAAAGTTTCTGCGTGTTTTTACTTCCCTCCTGCTTGGTTTTACGTTTCACATGCAAATGTTCCAACAGAGTTCTGACGCTGATTGTTTTACACTTTAATCTCACAGGGTTGGGGATATTTTAGGTTTCAGGACGGGAAAGTTCAGCGGAAAGATTCAAAGTACTTCCAAAGTTTTTGATACTTTGGAAGTAAAAGTATGTCAGTTTTCCACATCTAAACCAACTTGCAGGACTTTCACCCCGTTTTAATACTTGTACTAGACCTCAGCAAGAATAAAGTTAAGTTAAAGTTCTGGAAGAACTTTAAGGTTTTAGTATCTTCAAAAATATTTTAGGTTTAGCAATGGAAAAAAAAAACTTTATTCAAAATCCAGACAGAATTTCAAAGTATTATAGTACTTTACGTCAAGTAATATTCAGTTTAGTATTTTTGTTTGCGTTTGATTTATAATAATGTTTTTTTTTTTTTCATTCTTGTGAGGAACTAACGGATGTTTATCTCTAAGTAAAATGTAAATACTTGACTGTTGTCACCAGAATGAAAACTTTAAAAGAACAAGAAGTGTTTTATTTCTTTACAACAGTGTTTAAAAACAAACCTAATTTATTTTATTCATAAAGCACAGTTAAAAAAAAACAAAACAGACAATAATAATAATAATAAAAACATAAAAAAATTAAAATGTTGCACTAAAAAAACGGCATAGTTGTAAAAGCAGCTAAAAAGTACTTTTTACTTTCAAAAGTACTGCTGTCTCTGTATTAGTTGTACTTTTGGTATTTAAAGCAATCGACTGATTTGACTTGACCGTTTCAGAACCAGAACCGACTTTATTCGCACATTTCTGCACAGAAACAAAGAATTTTCTCTCAATTAAGACATTTTAAATATAAATACCTCTATGAAGGAAATAAAAGTACATATTTTTAAAAGTACACGCAGCATTTTTACAAAAGAGGAAGACGAGGTTGAATTAGTCCAAATAGTCAAAGTGTTGATCTAAATGATTTGTGTCCAGGGTGTGTGGGGTCTGCAGAGATTTAAGTAAAGAAAAATTCACCACAATATACATTTGATGCACAGGTTTAAAATAGTTTTTACTAATTTTTTGTTTTCTGACCAAATCTTAATTATAAAAGGTTATAGAGTAAATAAACTTTTAAATCAAAATGTACGTATAAAGATGTTAGATGCAACACAAAGTGATCGCAGTTTCCTTCTGTTGTCATGGTAACAAGGACCACATCTACTCATTGACTTAAACTCTAAAAACACAAATCTGCTTTGAAAACTCAACTAAAAACAGGAAATGTTTTTAAATGTTTTTTTTTTTTTTTTTTACAACTGAGAATAAATTTTATTTATTTTTTTCAGTTTTCCTTAATAAAGTCCAGAATAATAATCAAACCGTTAAGAAGGAAAACATAAGAAAAACATTCAATTTTTTGTATCTACAATGCAATAAAATCTGATTAATAAAAATAGTTCATACTTAGTTTATTGTTGAGCAGGTAAAAAAAAAAAAAAATCTACATTTTTGGTGATTTTATTTTTTAAAAATGGTATTTTTAAAAGTTTGGACACGCCTACTGTGCTGCACCGTAAAGTCTAGAAAACAATAAAAGTGTTTTAAGTGGTGCAAGGACGGGAAACTTTACTGGACTGTGCTTAATCTGCCAGATTAGATCATGACTTCAACATGTTGGCCTCCAGGATCTTAGTTGTTGCATTTGGTAATCTGCGGATTCTGAGATTAAACGCCTCGTATGTTGGTGTGTTTGGAGAAAATGGGAAAAATTAAGTTTTTTCCTAAAGGTTTAAGCTGCTTGAGTGAGAAACAAACTGAAAAATTATAAAGTTTTCAAAAAATTATCTTTTCTTAAGAATCGTGTTGGCAGATTTGAACCAGCAACCTACTCAGCAGCTCCTGGTTACTTTTAGATAAACTTTATCTCTGGACTGTCTTTTTTTTTTTAATTAACTTATTTTATTTTTTATGACTTAATATTTACTTTTTTAATTGTTTATTTTATGTAGTTTTTTTCCCCCTAGTCTTTCTAAAGAAAATCTTGATGTCCAGAGGAATATTTATTATTAATAAACAGCTTAAAGCGGTTTTATGTTTCTGCAGTGTTGCACTTTCTCTGAAGCGTTCCTGCAGTATTTCTCTGGTTAGAAAATGTTTGTACAAATAGTTATTTTCAGCTACATGAGGCTTAAAATAAAGACTGAGTCAGATTTATCGGCATTTAAATGAGAAAAAGAAGTCACGGAGTTCAAACAGGTAATAAAATCTGAGCTAATTTTTATTTCTTTGCTTGTTTTAACTATAACTTTGCCTTTAAGTGGAAATTTTCCTGAATTTTTAGCCTTTTGTTTCTGTGATTATTTTTTCCCCTTTTTGTGACTGTACAATAAAAATAAACGGGTTTTGTTTAGGTTTGGCTTCCAGCTGTAAATCTGTCAGATCTTCTCCAGAATAATTTATTTTCTCGCTGATGGATGAGTTTCGTTTCAGACCTTCAGAAGTTTCTGACTTTTTTTTTTTTTTTTTATCTGTAAATGAAACTCGTTTTATCTACCCTGAAAGCAGCCAGCAGGGGGCGCTGTGGGGAAAAAAATTGGACCATTAGATGACACAGGAAGGTTTCTAGTTAAATATAATGAAATTTTAACTTGATTATGAGCTTTAACTGGTTAATTTGATGTTTGTAGTAATAATTAAGGGTTTTGAAACATTAATATCTTTGGATTAGTTGCAAACATATAGAGCCTGATGTCTTTTTTTAAAGACATTTCTTTATTCTCTTTTAATGGAAAACTGTTGATTTGTTGTCCTTTATAAAAGTGCGGGCTGATTTTGTGACGGAGTGCGTTTGTTGTGTTTTCCAGGGCAGCTCAGAGGGGTGGAGTCCAGTCCCACAGCCAGGTGGTGAGTCCTGTTTAATGTTATCAACAATGCCTAAAGTCTTAATTGAAATACTGTGCGTATTTATTTTTTTGTTTAGTTCTTTCACCTATAACTTTTAGTGGAACATTTGCATCAATCTGTCAACAAAAAAAAAAATAAAAGGAAGTAAATAAACTGGATATTTTGGTTCCTTGGGAACACGAAACAACCATGAAAATCTCAAATGTAACACATTTTAGCTCCAGTAAAAAAGAAATTCAAAGCATCTGAAGGGGAAATTGTCTCTACATGTCTTTTAGAAACAGGACTTTCAGATCTGGAGAGAGTTTCTATGTCTCATATTTGTTACTTTATCTTCCACTGGACTGAAACGGAGGGAAAAATCAGCCAAAAACAAAAGGAAGATCTTCAGAAAGTGTGTAGACCTGCTGATGTAAATGAAAGGAAAACCTGCATCAGGACCTAAAAACGGTTTCAGATGATGTCAGCAGGGCGTGGTCTCTGTGGTGCGTTCGAGTGCTGTGGGTTTTCTCTGCCGCTGACATGAGGAGCCACAGAGGCACAATTTTAATGTTGTTCTTTTGCTTTCTTTTCTAAAAAGAGCTTACAGAGAATATTTTCAAGAAGTGGTGTTTATTTCAATCATGGTTATGAGAGTTTTTGTTTAATATTAGCAGAAAGAAAGTCGCATTTTTACCAAAAAAAAAAACAGTTTTCAGGAATTTTCCTGATTTCTTCTTAACTCTTTCAAAGTCTTGCTACCGATAATAATTTGATGCTGATTTGTTAAAAAATGAGGTATTTCTATATCTGCAAAATCAATGTCAAATATAACTTCATAAGATGTTCAACATTCCTGACCAAAATGTGTTGCCATGACGGGTCTATTTTATTCTTGTTTTATTTCGACTTTATTGTTGTACGACTGTATTGAAACTCAAAAATACTTTATTGTCCCAAAGATAAATTAAATGTTGTAACTCGTATAAATTCACATTCTTCAAAGAGTTATGGTAGATTGTGAGGGCTCTCCTGCAGCAGTCTGTATCACAGTCAATTTGAAGAAGCTTCTGACTAAAGATACTCTGTTCTTCTAAGATAGTTATGGTTGTTCATAGTTTTATGTAAAATCCATCTTATCCTTCTTGTTTTATTTCTTATTCTGTTTATATTATGACTTTATTCTCATAATTAAAAAAATAAAATCGAAGCCTGGCATTAATATGAGTTCAAAGTCCAAATAAACAGAAGCAGGCGGCTCTCTCTTTCTGAGCCATGGATTATTTTGTGTTGCAGTTCTCATAAAATTATCACTTTATTCTCTTAATATGCTGACTTTTTTCTGGTAATGTAAAGCTTTTATCCTCATTAATTCGACTCTACTGTCATATAATGGATATTTTTGTAATACTGTCACTGTATTCTTGTAATTAAAAATAATATATTGTAGTCTGGCCCTAACATTCCGTCTTAAAGTTGATCTGAATAAAACGTACAAATAAATAGAAGCTGTAAAACAAGATGGCCACCCTGGGCGTGCTAACATCACTCTTAAAACCCAACGAGTGTAAGAAGTGTATCGGTGGAAAAATAATCCACATTTTTCAAAAATTAAATCCTCACAATAACTAATATTCCTGGACGATAAATTGTGCCAGGAGTTATTGCGATAAACGATATTATTGTTTTGAGACCATTTTCAAGTAACATAATATTAATGGCATATTAATAATGAGAGAATATATTCTCAAAAATCAATAAACCTTAAATGCTAATGAAGATTTAACACTGGAACTGGAAGACATTTTAAATATCCAGAGTAAACAAATAAAATAAATTATGAAGGTTTAGTTGAGTCCAAAGAACCAGACTGAAGACTTTTATCATTCAGTTTTTAGTAAAAAGAAGAGAAACTGTAAATAATTCAAATGGAAATTATTGACATTGTTTTAATTGATCATTTTATTAACTGATTCATTTCTTATTGTAACCAGCCCGTTCTAAAACCAATAATCAGATTAATAAAATTGATTTATCGCCCAGTCCTCGTCTGTACATTTATTCCTAATAAATCCGGAATCGGTTCCAGAGTTTAACGTTTTTCCTTTTTGCTTTCAGCGGCACTTTAATGCTTCAGTTGGATGGTTTTCCTACTGGAGAAGGTGTTCAGGTAAAAACGCCGCGCCTCTTCGAATGCGCCGCTCAGACAGGAAGCTGTCATCAGCAGACAGGAAATGGTAACCGGGCGGGTTTGTGTTCCAGGCTGATCGATCGGCTGGCAGACTGACTGGATCCATGATGGAACTACAGACGCTACAGGAGGCTCTGAAGGTGGAGATCCAGATCCATCAGGTGAGTCTCCGGGTCCAACACCCGCAGGATGTTGCTGCCACCACCAGGTGTCGCTGTGACCTGTTATTTTTCTCCTTCTGCAGAAACTGGTGGCTCAGATGAAGCAGGACCCGCAGGTAAAACCCAGCAGGTCTTCTTATGGGTCCAGTCCAGTCCAGGATCCAGTCCGGTCCGGTTCTGCTCAGCCTGACCCGCTTTGTTTTTGTTTCAGAACGCAGATCTGAAGAAGCAGCTCCATGAACTCCAGGCAAAGATCACAGCGCTCAGCGAGAAGCAGGTGAGTCCACAGGTAGACCGACTCACCTGGAGGTCAGGGGTCAGGGCGGCTCAACATGCTGGTTACCTGGGCAATACGGACCGGTTCTACTGTTGCCTGGACCGGTTCCACTTATACAGATATTTGTACCCTTTATTTTTCTATCATTCCTTCTTTCCTTTCTCTGAATCCTTCCTTCATTCCTACTTTGTATCCTTTAATTCTTTCCTTCATTCCTTTTTTTTCAACTTTCCTTCCTTGGTTGTTTGTGTCCTTCTTTTCTTCCTTGTTTGCATCCTTCCTTCCTTTTACATATCCTACCTTCTTTCCTTCATTTCGTCTTTCATCCTTCCTTCTTTGTGTTCGTCCTCCCTTTCTTTCTATCATTTCTTTCTTCCCTTCTTGCTTGTTTTCTTCCTTCCTTCTTGTATCCTCCCTACCTTGTATCCTCTCCTTTATTTATATCATTCCTTCCTCCCTTCCTTATTTGAATCCTTCCTTCTTTTCGTCTTTCCTTTTTACTTCCTTGCTTCCTTCTTTCCTCCCTTCCTTCCTTGTCGATACCAGTGATCTGGTAACTTTTACTGAATTCAACTTGGTGACAGGATGATGTTGATCTTCATAACATGCCGAGAGGTTGGGACCTCCTCTGAGTTCTGCTGACCCCTGACCTCTATGACCTCTCCGTGGACGTCTAGTTTGGCCTCAGAGCAAACCGGAGACTCTGATGTGTAACTTGGAGCTGATGATCTCGATGTTCTGCTGGTTTCATTCTGCAGACAGGAACTTCAGACTTTTATTCTGAAAATAATCAGGAAGTCTAAAGTCTGATTTCCTCAGTTTTAAAGGAGAAAGTCACATTGTTTGGGTTTTTTATTAAGTGATTTTTAAAAAAAAATCTTTTTCTCTCTTTCTGGCTGACATTTTTGTTTATCTGCAGGTTATTTAACAGATTTTCTATGGTTTTTTTTAGATTATTATGTTAATGCTGTTTTTGTATTTCTTTTAATCCTCTTTCTGGCTGATTGTGGCTTTGCCGTAACTTACTTGCAGTTACTTTTTGTTCTTCGGTGTCTGTTTGTTTCTTTATGATAATGTGAGTAATAATGTAAATGAGCTGCAGAAGTTGTCGTTTGAGATAAATTTTCTTTTTCTTTAAAAACTGGAGGTTTTTTCAGTTGAGCTTCAGGATCTTCTGAAGACTTGATGCTGAAGCATCTTTGTTGTTGGTTGCAGATCTATTTTTATCATCTTTCTGAGCGTTTCTATTTCCGTCCACTCCCTGCAGGTTGGATTTTTTTATTTGTTCTGCTGTGATGATTGTGGACTCTGAGGTGAAACGCACAGATCAGACGGTTCCCATCATGCAGGATGGAGAGGCTGGATTGTGAAAAGCTGCTTTAATCTTAAGTTTTATTTCATATCTGTGGGTCAAACTTCCCATTCGTCTTAATTATGCTTCTTCTAATGAAGCTGAAACCTCAGCAGGGTCTGTACAGGAGCTGGAAATCCTTGAAAATGGTTGAATTTTAATTAGTTTGAGGTTTGGAAAGTGCTTAATATTCAAACTGTACAATTTTGCAGTAAAGTGCAATGTAACATTTGATTAAAATGTTATGTACAGTTGAAACTAGATATTTAAATATAATAAAAAGACACATGTACATTTTTCTCATATTTAGCCTGAAGTTACATCAGATTAAATATTTATTGTTTTAGGTTAGAATTACTAAAATAATTTGTATTTGCTAAATACCAGAAAACTTGGTGAGATTTTTTTTTTATCTCTGCTGTAGAGTATAGAATACAATCACAAGACATTAAAACAGCAAAAAACTACATAAAATAGTAAAATAGATAATTTTATTACTTTATGCTCATTACTTTGACTCTATTGTATTCAGAGCCCAAATAAATACAAGTTGTCAAACAAGATGGCGGCTTTGAGTGCACTGACATCAAAGAGTGCATTGGTGGAAAAGTCCCAATTTTACAAAAATGAATTATTCAAAAACCAAAAATTTAATTAACTGATCAAATCAATTTATCGCCCTAATCTAAATCTGGTGTTTCTGGTTTAAACTCCTGTTTTTAAGTCGCCATACTTCCTGGTTTTGTCTGTTTTTCCGTGTTAGTCGGTCTGTGTGTTCAACTCCTCCTCTGATTGGCTGGAAGCGGAGACTTCCTGGTTTGAACCAGGAAGTGAATGAAAGGTCACTCTGAAAGTGTGATCTGCAGGTCAGCCTTGGACTCTCTGCTGTTTCTTTCTCTCAGTCGGTCTTCGATCGGCCGTCGCTGCGTTTGCATCCTGCTGTTGCCGAGCAACAGATGAGCATCTTCTTCTGCTTCCTGTTTCCATATGACCTTCTGATTCCAAGCTGCTGTCCTGCTAACTCTGATTCTTCTTCTTCTGATGTTTGCTTTCTTCCATCCTTAGTTTCTTTTCAGGGAATATAAGGAGACATTTGGCGTTCTTACAGTGTGGAATAATCCAGAATCTGATTTCTGTGGTTTTTTATGAGCCTGGAGAAATGTAGAAGAAGAAATTATGGATTAGAAATAAAATTTTGTCAGACTTTATTCCTGTTCCCACTGTCCAGAACTTATTTTCTTACTGACTTCCTTGGTAACATTCCTTCCCTCCTTCCTTTTCTTCTTTGTGTTTTTCAACAGCTTTCTCCTTATAACGTTGCTTCCTTTCTTCCTTGTTGCATTGCTCTCTTCATTGCTTCCTTCCTTCTTTGTGTCCTTCCTATATTCCTTCCTTGTACTTCTTGTTTATTCTCTTCTTTATGAATTTATGTCATAATATAAAAGAATACCATTAACACTTAAAAAATCTTGATAAGTGATCAGTAAACAGATTGAATGTTTTCAGTTCTTCTGGTTCTGGAACTGAAGAGTTCTGGTCCAGGTTGGATTTAACATGAGCCCAGTTCCTGTTGCTGCTCATCAATGTTTTTAAGGTGGTTCCTTCCTGATGGACTGAATGCATCTCTGACTGTGAGCAGCATAGAAACCAGCTTGGAGTCTTTGCACTGAATGTATTGCTGGTTTATATTTCCATATTTGACTTTGGAGAAATGTTCCATGTTTGTATAAAAGTAATAAACTATAATTAATTAAAGCGTTCACAGAGTGTTGGTTTGATTATGTGGACATTTGAGAGGTGAATAAAGGAGGAAAGTGATTTTTATTTGTTTTATTTGTGTTCAGAAAAAGGTGGTGGAGCAGCTGAGGAAGGAGCTGCTGGTGAAGCAGGAGCCAGAGGCCAAACTGCAGCTGCAGGTTCAAGCTGCTCCAGTAGGGGGCGACCTGAAGCCGACCAACCTGCTGCAGAGCCAGCAGATACCTGGAGGACTGCAGCAGGTGGGTGACCTCCACCTCTCTGCTCTGATTCAATTCGGTTTGATTTTATTATAAAGATGCAGTATGTAACTTATTTAAAAAATATATATATAACAAATAAATAAATATGTGTTTTATATAACTGTTAAAATTGTCACCATGTCATGACAATGTAATATGAGAGATAATCTGTGAAAAGATTGATTGCTATCTGAAGAAATTCACCACAACGAACCACAATAACCAATCACAGCCAGAAGGAGGGTCTTAGTGCTGTCAATCAACCTCGTGTACTCGCTGCTCATTGTGCTAATGGTCAAAACAGAACTTACAGTTACAGGAAAACTGTTTATCCGCTGCCATTGGTGGCCATGCTAACTTGCCTTAGCATCACAACAAGCTCTGCTATGGCACTAAATTGAGGTCATAAAGTGTGTTAAAAAAGTTCAAAACTTTGGGCTTGAAAAATAATTTAGAAACTAAAAAAACGTTTTAAATCAAATATAAAATTTTGAAACTGAAAATAGTTTTGAAACTGAAAAAAAATTAAAAACTACTCTTAAAATTTAAGGTTTTTATTTATTTGTGTTTTTTTTTTTTTTTTTCATCTTCAAGTTTTTTTCTTTTGAATAAACTTTATGGCAGCAATTTAGCTCCATAGAATGCTAGCTACATCTTAGCAGAGAGCAAGGAAATGGAGCGAGAGGGTAGATGAACAGCCACATACATGATTGACAGCGCTAAGACCCGCCCCCTGGCTCTGATTGGTTGTTTCTTGTTAGCACTGGGAGAAGTCAGAAGAGCTCAATTTTTTCACAGATTACGTCTCATAGCATACTGTCGCAATATAGTGACAATTTAAACAAATATATACAAAATATTTTTTTTTTCAAAAGTCACGTACTGCAGCTTTAAGTGTTTTAACTCTTATTAATTCTTCAGATATAATCCCGTTGTTCTCCGAGTTAATCTGGGTGAATTTCTCTGAACAGACTCTGACGGTCACGCCGGTCCTCACCGCCAAGACGCTGGTGCTCAAAGCCGCCACCACGCCCGCGCTGCCCGGCGCCATCCTGTCGCAGCGCCCGCCCACCGTCGCTATGGTAACCACAGCCATCACCAAGCCCGACTCGCAGAGCGTCCCCATCAACCTGCAGGTGGCCAGCCGGCTGACCAATCAGAGCTCGGAGCCCGTGCGGCTGGTGTCCAAGAACGCCGTGGTGGTGAGTTCGTCCCTCCGCGGCTTCCGGGGCCAGTTTGTGAGCGCCGGGTGAAATGCTCCCCGAGACGCTTCGGGACCTCAGATCGGCTCGCCACGTCTGGAGCGAGTTCCGCCTGGCCGTGGTGTGAGTGGTGGCCGTTCAGCTGCTGCCAGATGGAGTCCATGAGGCGCAGAAATGAGACGGTTCATTTCTGATCTGCTCAGCATTTGCTGTTTGTCACAAAGGAATCCGCTTTTCCTAACTCTTCAGCAGCTTTACTTAAAACTGACCCTCTGATGTGAGTTTCCACCAACAGGCCCCCATAGATTGCACAACAGGTTAATATTGATGAAAATCAACCTCATGTACTCGCTGCTAAATGTGCTAACGGCGCAGACAACTTACAGCTACAGGAAAAAAAGAAAGTGTTTATCAGCTGTCGTCGGTGGCTATGCTAACTAGCCTTAGCATTCACAACAAGCTAGTCTGAATAGTGTGGCGTGCATTTGTATTAAGGCTTGTCACATTAACATATTTGTGGCCCTTAAAGTGATTTTATTTGCCCCCTGACATTAAGTCAAGATGGTAAAAATTTGGCCAATGAGTAGAAAACTAATGATTCATAAAATTGGAAATTGTTTTGGCTTTTTGATGGTATACAGATTTAATTTTAAAAAATTGCTTATTGTTGAGGAGGTGAAACTTAAAAAAACAATCACAAACTAATTTCTGCATTTAAAGTATCTTAAAAGTGTGGCGTGTATTTATATTTAGGCCTGTCACAATAACAAATTTTTCTGGACAGTAATTTGTCTCAGAAGTTCTTGCGATAAACAATAGTATTGTTGTTTTGAGACCATTTTTGATTAAAATAGTGATAATAATAGCATAATAATCCAACTATTCCCTCTCAAAATTCAAATAACTTTCAGCCCTTTTTGTGTTTTGGATCTTTAATAGTATACAAATTTCATTAAAAAAACATTTATTGTAGAGTTGGACAAGAAAATCAAAACTAATTTTAGCATTTTTAATTTGGTAACTTTTGTGACCCAGCAGTAGTTTAAACTTCCCAGTTTTGGCCCCCAGGGCAAAAACTTTGGACACCACGTGTTTAGATTAGATATTAAATATATTCATGCAATGGCCTAGTCAAAGTTCAGAACTAAATCCATCTGAGAATCTATGGACATCAAAGTCCAGATTTTCTCCAAGTACAAGAACAATTTTGCATAGAAGAACGAAAAGAAAATTGTTTCCTAAAGCTTGGGTGGTTGAATGTACAAATGCATGCCACACTTTCCAGATTTTGATGTCTCCTTTTCTTTTAAAGGAGCAGTATTATGTGAAATGTACCTTTTTTAAGCTTTAAATTAATTTGGTAAATGTTATTCCCTCATCAAAGAGATACCTGGAGTGTTGCTTTGAATGTTTTATGTTGGAGAAATGCTTTAATCTCCATGGCAACCACACAGCTATGCTAAACGCCTGGTTGGACGTGGACCCGCCTTCAAGGCACTGCTCCTCCTTAAAGCTGCAGTTTCCAAGCTTCTACCTCTCAGAGCAGCCTTCCATACTCCTTTAGACTAGCCGGCTCCTTCAGACCGGCTAGTCTAATTAGCAAACAGCTGGTGGATCTGCTGAGCTCATAGGAGCCTCCTCTCAGTGAGACGCTGGTAAAAACGTTGTTAAAGGGTTAATAGAGGAGTCTTGTTGTGATGACTTCCTGAAGGCGGAGTTTCAGAGAGCAGGAGTTTTTAAAGAGACAGAGGCCCATTTTCAAGGTGTTGAATTAGAAAGTCTTAAAATTCTTTTAATTCATATTTAATATATTCAGCAATTTTTAACAATTGAAGTTAACATAGTTACTTGATTGTTTTTTGAAATGGCACTATGTGCCTGGAAAACACAATGTACTGCCCCTTTAACTAAACTAATTTGTGGTGGTCTGTCATATAAAGCTCTAAAGAAACGCAGAGTTTTGGTTTTACGTAACAAGCGAAGCTGAATGTCGGTGTGGATGCATCTCAGAGGAGCTGAAAGTTGAGTCGTGTTGTTACGGCAGCGGTCGGTCGTTCGGTCGGTCGGGTTGATCAGCTACCAGCTGTGGGGGTGTCAGACCCACAGACCCACATTCTGCTGTGGTTTTGTCTCAGCTGCAGGCCACCACCACCTCCTCCTCCGCCCAGCCAATCAGAGTTCCTCAGTTTGTCCCTCCTCCTAGACTGACGCCTCGGCCCACCTTTCAGCCACAGGTGCGTCCCAGAAGCCCCGCCTCCACAACCTGACCTGCCCTCCCCCCCTCCTCCCCTCAGACCAGTGTGTGTGGCCCTACCTGAGGTGATGTGCTCACTTTCCAGCAGAGGGCAGCAAAGCAAAACACTCCTGCCTTGCTCCGTGGCACTAAAACATTGTTTTCTCTGTGCCGCCTCATCCCTTTTCCTCGTGTTGTGCTTCTTTTTTGGTTTTTTTCCGACTGACCCGTGAGCAGGTGGTTGTGGAGGGGTCGTGACCCCCTCTGACTCTGTGTATGCGTGTGTGTGTTGACCTTATCGTGGTGACGGTTTGTTTTCCTGCAGCTTCTTGGTACTTTTTCAGTTCCTGGCTGTTTGTTTGTGTGGTTTTTTTTTTGTTTGTTTTTTGTTTTTGTTTTTTTTAATTAATCCTGGAAGTTGAAGCGGAAATGTTGGCAAATGTTTGAGCTGAGTAACGCCTCTGGGAGCCGCTGCGCCCCCTGGTGTCTGCAGCATGAACTGCAGCAGCCACTGCAGAGACCAGGAGACGTCAAAATGGTAGAGACAAGCAGCACAACCTGGTTGTAGTGATCAGCCTAGAGCTCGGCGATGTGAATTAAAATTTTACTTGTTGCTCAATCATTTCAAGGCTTTGCTATTAATAATTTGATGCTGATTTGTTAGAAGGTGAAGTATTTCCTTGTATGAGAAACGGATAGCATAAAACATAACTTCAAGATGCTCAATATTCCTTATATTAATATATTTTTTTGCCTGTTGGAGTTCTCATAAATTTACAATTTTTATTCTTCTAGTATGACCATTGTACTCTGGCAACATTATGACTTTATTCTCAAAATTAAAAACCTTAGCCTGACCCTTATATTCTACCGTAGAGCTGACCTAAATTCAAAGTCCAAATAAGTAGAAGCTGTAAAACACGAAACAAGATGGCCGCCCTGGGTGCGCTGACATCACTCTGGACTTTTGAAAGTCAAGGAATTCATTGTTAAAAAAAAAAAAAAAACAATTTTGAAAACTGTAATCTCCAAAAACCAAAAATTTACTTGTCTCCCAGGTTTAGATTAGCCTACATTGAGTCTTGAACATTTCTGTTACCATGGTGATATAATACATACCCTGCTGAAGACATGAAGGAAGCGCAACTGAAGATATCAAACACAGCACAGATGGAGCTTTAAAGCAGATGGAGAGGATGATTAGAACAGAACATGTTGAATATCTAGAGGACAGGAATATTTAGGAATACTCTGGAATACATGGCAATATTTAAAAAATATTTGGGAATACTCGGCGTTCTGGAAGCCTGTGGAAGTTGGTTTCAGGAGCACCAGTCAGCCTGAAGATCTCCGAGTCGTTACCCAGCCGTGTCTGATTTCCACACGCGCCGTTTCCTGATTGGTTGTTTGTCGTCAACAGGTCAGGCCGAGGCTGGCCACGCCCACCAATGTCCCCATTGCCCCGGCCCCTCCCCCGCCCATGATGGCGGCCCCCCAGCTGCTCCAGAGGCCCGTCATGCTGGCCACCAAGCTGGCGACCTCGCTGCCCTCGGCCGCGCCGATCCACCAGGTCCGCATCGTCAACGGGCAGCCGTGCGGCAAGACGGGCGCCACCCCGCTGACCGGCATCGTCATCACCACGCCTGTCACTGCCACACCCACGCGGCTCGCAAGCCCCGCCCAGGCGCTGACTAATCCCGCCCCTCTCCCCGTTCCCCCACCTCCAGCCCCGCCCATCCAGATCAGCAGCCTGATCTCTGAACCCAAGGTAAGAGTCCATGATGGCTATCAGAGCGCCACTTTACAGTAGCTGCGTCTCCATTGCAAACCTGCACAAAACTTTAATATTCCACTAATCTAGAAAAAACACAATTTCAAAATTCTAATTTCACTAAAGTAATTTGTTGGACAGCTACTTTTTACTTTTACTTGACTAAAAACATGTTAAAGTAATGCTACTCTTACTTGAGTACAATTAATGGGTATGAGCAGCATACCACATTGGTATGCTGCTCATACCAACGTGGTATGAGCAGCGCCACACACAGGGTGATTGACGGCTCTAAGAACCTCCCTCTCCCTCTAATTGATTGTTTCTAGTTAGCTTGTTTTTTCAGACCATCTCAAACTGTCACAACACACTGATAGTTTCAACAAATATGTAAAAAATATTTTGTTGTAAAACGTTACTTGCTGCAGCTTTAAGCATATTTATTTTCATAATTCCAATTTGCACAGCTATGTGTTGAATGGAAACGCAGCCATTGGTGCAGTCTGGGTGCTATTTGCGTATCTGTAAACTATATGAACAATCTGGGTTTTATTTCAAGCACCATGTGAGTTCTTCCAGTCCAAGGTAATTTCTCATGGGTCCTGGTTATCCTCCTGCAGGTCTTCATCTCTCCAAACCTTAACCTGCTGTCGTCACCTTCCTCCTCCTCCTCACCCTCCTCTCAGCAGACTGTTAAACTGGAAGCAGCAGAACAAAAAGCCGCGGTCAGCCTGGCGTCCTCCTCCACCCCGTCGCTCTCTCCACCCCCTCGACCCAAAAAGGAGGAGAACCCGGAGGTGAGACCAGCAGAACTCTTCATATTGAACGCTTTCTCTTGGTTTATCCAAATATGATTTGAACTCCTCCATGTGCTGCTGATAAAGCCGCTCTTCCTCTTTCAGAAACTGGCCTTCATGGTGTCTCTGGGTCTCGTCACACACGACCACCTGGAAGGTGAGCGGTGCTCCGGGCAGCTGCTGGTCCAAAAGCTGCTGCAAAACAAAACGTTTTCAGCTCTGAAACTTTTAGTTTCTGTCCTCGCAGAGATCCAGAGCAAACGGCAGGAGAGGAAGAGAAGAACGACGGCCAACCCGGTGTACAGCGGAGCCGTGTTCGAGCCCGAGGTAACGTCGATTTGAGCACACAGGTTTATTTTAATCAGTCTTTTACATAGATTTGCAGTCCAAGTTGCATTTTTTTTTCTTTTTAAGCTTCACGCTTACTGCAAAAAAGTTGAAATTCATCACAGAAACTTAACAAAGAAGACAGGATTTTAACATGCTTAACATTTAAAGGACAAATAACATTATTAAAATAAATAAAATCATGTCCTGAGGATTTATCAAAATGCAAAACAAGAATTCCTTATTGGTCAGTTACACCATGACTGTATACAAAGGATAAGCAAATCCGACAAAACATCTAAGAATGATTTTCAGAAAAATATAAATTAAAGCCAAACATTCTTTTGACTTTCAAGACATGTCATGAAGCAGGAAGTTAAATTAGAAGGAAGGGTATTGGTAAAAATCAAGTGAATTGCAGTGATTGGTCAGAGAAGAAGGAAATGCAGAAAACATTTGCGGAAAACTTTCAATAAGTGCTTACAATTGCAGGTATATAAATAATTCGCGAATGATGACTGAATCTTCATGTTTAGTTGCGAACGCAACACCATAACTTCCTGGAGGGTCAGTTGAATGAGTTTCAGGAATCGATCAGTAACTCTAGGTGAACTTGGTATATTAAAGATAACTTTTGTTCATGCTGGGTTAACCATGTTAACCATCAAATTCTCAGTTTAGTTTGGACGTTGAACATGGAAGTCATAACAAAAAAAATCAGTTGTTGATCCAGTTGCTCTGTTTTTGTTTCAGAGAAAAAAGAGTGCAGTGAGTTACCTGAACAGCCCTCTCCACCAGGGGACCAGGAAGAGAGGTCTGTATGAAACTCAGAGACCGACTCCCAGTCCAAACCAGTTCCAGTCTGTAGAGACTAGATTTATTAACACGCTGTGCAACTCCTCCTCCTTTCCTCTACTGCTTCCCGTTGCTTCCGTCAGGCGGATTTCTGCTCGTTTGTCAGAGCGCTTCCATGAACAACCTCAGCAAAGTCGGATTTTGGTCTCCTTGTGTGTCTGCGGCTTTAAACGACGTTCAGTTGAATCCAAACATGTTCACATACGTGTTCATTGAGGCGTGCAGTCAGATGCACACATCAATAGTCAGGGAGAGAACTGGGAGCTTAGAAAGTAGTTACATAATAAGAAAATATATACACAATCAAAACTCATTTTTCAAATTTTGGCTAAAAATCTGAAAGTGATAGAAGATGGAGGTGTGGTAACATCCTCAGGCTGCTGTCCACAAATTTATAAAACCACTTTGATCAGGTGGTTCAATAGAAGAGTTAAAATAGTATTGAACAGTACTCTAATACTGTTCAATAGGTACATGCAAGCTAATCAAAAACAGCCATTTGATCTATAATGTTTTTATTGGGTAACGCTAATTTAAAAGTTAGTTGTGCTAACCCTAAATCACTAATTGTAAACATTAGTTCTGCGCTACACCAACACAGTACTTAGCCAAAGCTAATGCTAAAGTGCTTTGGAAATGAAACTGCTGGGTAAAAATTTTACCCCACTTCAAAATAAGAGCATAAATATTAACGTCTAATTACTTAAGTCGATAACCAAAGCTTTAACTATTTAGCACATGTTGAATAAAGTGAGTTAGAGTTTAAATGGAAAATGGTTTAAATGAAGTTGGGGTATAAATGGAAAAAGTTTGTGTGTGCTAACCGTTTTCAAAGTTAGCAAAAATGCGAAAGCAAAATCAAAGAAATCAGCTACGATATTAGCGGAAATGTGCCGACCATTGGTTCTCGGTTTGGAACGTCTCAATAAGCTCTTCACTGATTGGATGGGAGGAAATCTGAGGTTAACTGCATATCACTAGGGTATTTTATGAACACTTAATGGTACTATACTTGGTATATATAATACCAAGTGGAGCACAAATTAAATCCAAAAGGTCTTTCCATAAGAAGCTCCTCCCTTCCTTCGGTCTCCCAGCAACCAGCAAAGCTGACCTATGGTGCTGGTGGACTAATGGTTCCTGCTTGAGTGGCTCGCTGTGGTGGGTTCAGACTGGTTTCTGGAGCTCTTTGATAAACATCCATAAATCCAGGTTAACCTTTTAACAGAAATGCATCCTGGGATCTGAAGGCAGTACTAATGTCTAATCTAATTTCAATAATAATAAGAGAAAGGTGTCTGTTTCTGAGAGTCATGCTGATGTGTTCCAGCTGTAACACGACTAACAGGCAGCTGCTGATGTAACATCTCACTGGTCTTCAACTGGGGGACTGTACTGGTTTAACAGCAAGCATTTTAAACTTAACAAATGGATGAATGTTGTCGTTTTAACTCGGAGCTAGACGCTAACGCACCTTTAAATGGATCTCAGGTCCCATTTGTGTCCTCAGAATGTCAGCTTCGTCTACTGCTGAGGTTCTGACACGCTTGATGGGGAGGTGAGGCGACGGTCAGACTCTCCTGGTTTCATTTACTTCACTTCCTGTTTGTCTTTTAACTTCCAGCCTCGTTAAGTCTCCACTGTCATTGGTTCACGGCCTGATGATAATAGATGTCGCTATTTATTTACCAATCAAGGCAGGTTCAGTGACGGGTTAATGAAATCTGAAGCTGGGCATACACTGCGCCGTATTTTCAGTCATATTCATCTCGCAGGGTTAAATAATTCACATGTTCTCCCACTGCATCTGTATTCCCAACACGCTGTAGCCTTGAATACGGAACCATGAAGAATGATAGAAGAATGATAGAAGAAGAGAATACGAAACAAAAACAAACATTCTTTTTTGGCAATCCTTTATGTTTTTTTAACTGTTCAGAACTGGACTTGAATTTGTTTAAGTAAATTCATATGTACAAATTTGAGTTTGTACATTTGAATATACAAACTCATATTTTGTACATTTTTGTACTTCCATTAGCGTCTCTACTGCTTGTAGAAACGCTTTAAATCATTTTTGGCAAAAGCTAATATTTTGGAAAATGACCCATTTTAAAAACTTCCAGATAAGTCACATTCAAGAGTAGCTACCTAGCAACCCCAGCCACGCCCAGCCCCGTCACCTAGCAACCGAAATGGAACTCCAGCACTTGTGGTCAACTAGTTTCACCGCTATATAATGGCTGCTGGAAAAGACGAGTGTATGTTTTGTTTAGGTAATTTTTGAATTATGCTGTTCTGGCAGTAGTGAGGCCTGTGAAACTGAACCAAAGAAAATTGTTTATGGTCCAGATTAGTTTGATTTTTAACTTGATTTTAGAGCTTGTTTGCTCTGAAACAAGTGTAACAAACGAATAAAAACAGAAGGACCCTGCAGTGGGGGTCAAATCAGTGATCCGTCTGTAACCTTACAGTGAATTCTGGATCTATTTTAGACCACAGCCAGACCCAGTCTGATTAACGGATGGGCATTTATTCTGATCATGAGAATTTTGATTTATTGTTGCAATGATAAATTTCAGTTATTGGTGGTGAACAAATAAAAACCAAAGTGACAGTATGATCAGAAATTTTATTTTTGCTATTTTCTCCACTGTTTGTTTCACAAGAACATCAGTAAATATCAGTAAATTCAGAAATGTTATTAGGTGCAGTTTAGTGATATAATCAGACTTCTTTACTCGGCTGATGTCCTGAAGAAGTGTATTGCAAATGGAAATGTTTTTCAAGAGCTGCATTTGTGTTTGTGTGGCAACAATGCCACGCAGTTAACATTTACCTAAAAAAAAACTACAAAGTTCTTTTTAATAGAATTATAGTTCTTTTCAGAAAAGAACTATCAAGTTCTATTTTAGGTAAATGTATGACTGTATCACAATAGTACCAAAAACATTGTGATAAAACTTGAAGTACATATCACCCAACCCAGTTCAAACTAGAGACACACTGATCCGATATAGATATCATTATCAGGCGTTATTAAAAAAAAACTCTTAATCCGGTATTGGTGACAATGTGTCTGTAAGTGAAGATCTATTTGGTCTAATTCTATGGATTGTGCTCTGAGCGACATCATGCTATATCATTTATTTTACATTATATTTAGAATTATTAATAGTTGCATTTCTAAACCATTTGACAGAAGGTTTGTTGTAGTTTATTTTTGCATGTTTGACCAGGTAGTCGACCTGTGGTTTAGTCAGTTTCTTTATTTATTTTACATTGGCTGTTCTTCTCCTAATTGCTCGGACTGAACAAATTAAATATGTTGTTTTTACATGTTTGACCAAGCTTGTGAAGTGAAGGTATCGGTGTGTTTAAGTTTGGTGTACTGATAATTATCTAATAAATTTGTAATTTAATACATTTATGCCTGTGTTTAAAAAAGAAAAAAACATTTTAAGTTAATTCAGCGCTGTTTCTTTTTTCTATATCGGCGTGGCATCGGCTGATGCTAAACCTCAGATATCTGTATCGGAAGTGAAAAAAGTGGATCGGTGCCATGAAACGGTCGGATTTTGGTCGCATTTTCCCGCAGTTTGAACGTAGCTGAAGTTAAAGACAAATAGGGCGTGAGTTTTGTTGGGAGGTGTTACCTGAGCAGGTGTGTTGGCCTGTCTGTAGCCTGCATGGAGCTGGTGTCGTTCACTAACACTGCTGTCTGTGCTTCTGACTCCTCTTCCTCACTGCTCCCTGATTCATGCTAGCCAACGAAGACTCCCTTTCCAAGGTATGTCATACAGACGCTCAGTTTTTTTTGTCTTCTCCCCCCTCTCCATCTTTCTTTTTTTTTTTCTTTTTTTTTTTTTTTGTTTTGTTTTTCCGTCTTTGTCGTCTGTCTCATTCCACCCAGGTCGCCCACCCAAATTCAGCAGCGTCCCGGAGCTGGGCAGCCTCACCCCGACCTCCCCCTCCAGCCCCGTCCGTCCCCTCCCCCTGCCCAGCCCCGGCTCTGGGGACGTAAGTAACGATGGGGGAGACGGCGGACGCCCCCGTCACACGCAGACCCGCTGTCGCCCATTCACACACACCGCCATCACTTTGTTGTCCATGTGGTAACCATGAGCCATCACTTCCTGTCATTCAGCCTTACAAAGTGAACAGAGTCCATGAATAACACACACATCCTAACAGACGCACACACACACACATCCATCAGAGCTCTAAACGAGACCAGCTGTAAACTAAACCAGATCACGGTCCCGCCCCCTCCCCTCCGCCCCGCCTCGCCTCGCCTCTCCATGCAGGGTGGGTGGGGCTCCTACGGAAACTGATTTGGTCCAATTCTTCCTCGCAGGGAGACATCCACGAGGATTTCTGCACTGTGTGCAGACGCAGTGGCCAGTTGCTCATGTGCGACACGTGTTCTCGTGTTTATCACCTGGACTGCCTGGATCCACCCCTGAAAACCATTCCTAAAGGCATGTGGATCTGTCCAAAATGCCAAGACCAGGTAACCGCAGCAGCAGAGACTGATCCAGGGTCAGGGGAGCGTTAGCTGTGCTGTAGTCAGGGCTGAAGCTATTAATCACGATTAATTGATTATTGAAATAATCGTCAGCTAATTTAGTAAATGATTAGTTGTTAACTGGAGTATACATACTCATAAAAAGGCCATTTGATGCACAGTCAGAGCAGTAATTTAGCCAAAACTGTATGAAAATATATACATTTTGCATTTAAGATGAAATAATGTTCTATCCAAACCTTCATTTGGATAGTTTTAGCTTCACCCAGTTAAAATTTTGTGGAAAAAATATTTTATTAAAGGGACAGAATTATGTAAAATCGACCTTTTTGAGCTTTACATCATGTTGTAACGTTATACCCCTATCAAAAACATACCTGGAGTGTTGCTTTGATTCTTTTATGCACGTTTGAGAAATCCTTTAATCTCCATGGCAGCCATTCAGCTGTTCAAAATGCCTGAATGGACCTAGCTCCGCCTTTAAGGTGCAGCTCCTCCTTCCAAGCTTCCGCCTCGCAGAACAGCCTTTTCTCTGCGACTCCTCCCCTTCAGTTCCTTCAGACTAGCCAACAGCAATTAGCAAACACCTGTTGGGCTCATTACATGAGGTACTTCTGCAGCGCTGGTAAAAATGTTAAAGGGTTGTCTTCCTGAAAGATCAGGAGTTTTTAAAGAGACAGAATCCAATTTTTCAATTTTTTTCAAATTACAAATTAAAATGTCTTAAGTCATATTTGATATATACAGCATTTCTATAAAAACCAAAGTTAAAATAGTTACTTGATTATGCTATAACATGCCACAATGTGTTAGGAAAATACATAATACTGCCCTTTTAATAACATTTTGCTATCCAAGTATTAGTCGGTTGATTGGAAAAAAAATAGCCAGTCATACACTTTGTTGATGAGTCAAGCAGAAAGGTCTGAGCGCTCCATTTTTTGATCTTAAAAGTATTTTTTAGCTGCAGATACATCTTTTGCTGCAAATGATCGAGCATCCACTGTAGGAATGCTATGTTGTTGCATTTTGAGCAATAAAATGTTTGTTTTCTTATTTTTTTAAAATGTTTTCTGAAATTTTTAAATATAGTATACTGTATAAAAAAAGGCTTAAATGAAATTTCTGCAGAATGTGTCAGTTTTTTTTATCAAATTAATAATCAAAATAATAATTAGATTAATTGCTAACTACAAAAATGGTTGGCTGTAATATTAAACGCTGTTTCAGCTTTAGGACTGTTCAGTACTTTGTAAGCACACACATGATGCAGTACTGTTTTTTTTTTTGTGCTTATGTCTCATTCATTGTGTCAGTTGAGGTTGACATCTCACGTCCATCCACTCCATCACCCGTTCCCTGTCAGTCCCACGCAGCGTGGAGGCTAACCTCGACTCTTTAAATCTGTTCTGGGTCTCAGCCTTTGTGACACCCCTGAGCTTCTCCCCGCAGATCCTGAAAAAAGAAGAAGCCATTCCCTGGCCCGGCACCCTGGCTATCGTTCATTCCTACATCGCATACAAAGAAGGTGAGTTTTCCTAAGGGTTCCTACCGGGGCTTGAAGTCCTCAAACATATTCGAGTATTTCGAAAATGCTTGAATTTCAAGTTTGGAAAGTGCTTGACTTCTATTTAAAGTCATCGAAAGTGCTTGATATTCAAACTTAAGTTTTGTAGTAAAGTGCAGTGTAACCTTTGAGCAAAAGTTTAAATATGTAAAGTGTTATTTACAGTTGAAACCAAATATTTAAATTGGTCCTGATATGCAAAATTCACAGTTTGGATGTTTTTTGTATTTCTGTTTGTTTTTCAAATGGTTCTAAAAACTGAACAAGCGTTTAAAAAAATAAAAATCCTACCGTTTTATGGCAATACATTAGTGTTTTTTGGTGTGTGGAAAATGACTAATTTCCTTAGTCACATTCCAGGGGCACTACGCCCGTTACCTAGCAACCCTAACCTAGCCCAGCCCCGTTACCTAGCAACCCAAGCAGAGTTCCAGCACTTTTCAGCAGCTAGTTTTGTTGTTGATAGGTTGTTATACTCCTAATTGACAGAACAGAGTTCTGTTGTTTTTACATGTTTGATCAACCTTGGTGTATTTAAGTGTGCTCTACCGGTACAAAGTTATCAAATAAATTTGTAATTTAATACATTTTTGCCTGTGTTTTTTTAAAAAGAAACATTTTAAGCCAATTCAGCACTAGTTTTTTTTTGTTAGGTTTTTTTTCTGTCTCGGATCAGAATCAACCAATATTAAACCTCAAATATCTTTATCGGTATCGGAAGTGAAGAAAGTGGCTCGGTGCAGCCCTACCTACCATCCAGAAACCAATTGCTGCATTCTTGTTGCTTTTGCAGGAGGCTCTACTTCTGCTTTTCAAAGATGCGCGTTTGCATAATTGCACATCTGTTTGTAGCCAGTTTAATGTGCGAGTGTAAGTGTTGAGTTGGCCAGCAGGAGCTTGAATTTGAATTTAAACCGGCAAAAGGCCCTAAGACAGCCCAGGCGGGACTGAGCAGACTAAAATCTTATTATTTAAGACGGATTTTGTGCAAAAAACATAATGAACATGTTTTGTGTAGCTTACAAACTTGTCCTAACTTGTTCAAGGAATAATAACTGGTCATCTTTAAAGGTAATAATAAGACAGACACATTTTTCGTCATTATCTGAAGTTAAATCTGACTAAATTGCTCTCATTTTACACAAGTTGTAATTATTAAAATAATTTTTATTTGCTTAACTGTTGCTCAACTGTTGAGACTATTCTGTGTTTCAGCTAAAGAAGAGGAGAAGCAGAAGCTGATGAAGTGGAGCTCGGAGCTGAAACTGGAGCGCGAGCAGCTGGAACAGAGAGTTAAGCAGCTCAGTAACTCCATAACGGTGAGAAACAGCAGCTTTTCAACAAGATATCTAGGCTTCTTTTAAGTCAGTAACTCTTGAATATAAATGAAAAAATATATTCTAGTATCATTTGCAGACATTTTTCTCATAAGTGGGAAAAAAAATCTTAGTGGAATTTGTACTAGTCACTAAAACTCCTTGTTTTATACGGGTGATAACATCCGATGATGATACATTTCCTCTTAATTTTGTCAACAAATTTTCGCCTGTCTGATCTGATTCTGCTGTTTCTTTCTGCAGAAGTGCATGGAGACCAAAAACACCATCCTGGCTCGTCAGAAGGAGATGCAGCTTTCCCTGGACAAAGTCAAGCATCTCATTCGCCTCATCCAAGCCTTCAACTTCAACCAGGCCCTGGCGGAGACGGAGGGAAAGGACATCCGGGTGCAGGACGGCGCTCGGGTCGTTGTCGGCTCCGGAGCTGCAGCTGAAGTCGGTGCGGCGGGGAAGCTGGTGGTGAGCAGCTCTCTGGTCAGCAGCAAACAGGAGGAGCAGCAGACAGAAGGAGCAGCAGCAGCAGGAGGGGGAGGCGGAGGAGGAGAAGACGGCAACAGCACAGTGCTGACTAACTGCCCCGCTGCTGGGGCAGGGGTTGCACCGGGGTTAGGGGATCACACAGAGACCACTCCTTGTGTGGAGGTTCAGCCCAAGCCTGAGACTGAGACAGCTCCTGCTGCTCCTGCAAAGGTTGCCACCACCAACGGTACGACAGAGCCGCCGCCATGCCCCTCCCACAGCCCCGCCGCTGGCGCTGAGAACAAGATATCTGTCGTGAACCCTGCAGAGACGGCGGTGGAGAAGAAGCAGGAGGAGCTCAGCGACGGCAGCAACAACAGCAAAACCTCAGAACCCTCCCAGCATTCTTTGCCAGCTCTGCTTAGCAGTTTGGACGATAAAAAGTAACGCTGCGTCCCTGTGGCTGCAGGAAGTCAAACATATATATTAAAAAAAAAAAAAAAGACCTTTGCTTGCACCGCACGGTGCTCTGAAGTTGCCAATCTGTATAAATGTTGTTTGTTTGCATTGTATTGTCAGACTGTGTCAATGGTAGATGTACAGCCCAAGTCACGTGACTCTGGGAAGACCCGGGTCATCATGCCAATTAGTGATAGACGTCATGGAGGGAACACTCAAAGGAAGATTTTCTTCATCATCACACCGGTGTGTGCCTGTTACAGTGGCCCCTGTGTTCTGTTGACAGCTCCAAGGAGAACCCAGAACATGGAACCAAACATCTGTCGGGGGGAGCTGGTCCAAGAAGCAGTGTTGTAAACGTTTGTGTACTGAAAAGAGAACCTGTTCGCGTCCTCGTCCCGTTGACCCTGACGGGAGCGGCGCTCCACAGTCCGAGTTCTCGATTAATTTCTTCATCTGAAACCAAACCAGAACCCAATCAGGACCGATCTGTTCCAACCCAAAGGCTTCAGTTAGATTCAAGCTGTCATCACAAAAACAAAATTGATGAGGCAAATGTGACCATGAAGTGTGTTTTCAAAACTTGATGTTTGTCACCCATTACTTCCCCAGTCTGCTCTCACCAGTCTCCGCCCACTTTTGGGTCATACTCTGCCCATTTTTACTCAGACTCCGTCCATTTTCTGGTTAGACTCTGCCCATATCCTGCATCAGCTCAGTTTAAATTTGATTGGATGAAATCAAATTTCATCCAATGACACACCCTTTAGTTCAGGAGGAGTTGCAAACATTTAACTTTTTATTTTTTGGTTTTATATGAAAGGAAACAAAATGAGGCCACTGCAGCCTTTTGTAGCTCTATAGAAAAGTGTTACGACTGATCATAAATTTAAAAACCGAAGTCAAATGCCTTATTGGATTATTTAACTCAAAGGTGTCCAAAGTGTGGCCAGGGTGCCATTTGTGACTCTTGAAATTATTTTGTCTGCCCCTTGACTTCAAGTCAAGAATGGCAAAAAATTTGGGTAACAAAATAGAAAACAATTGATGAGCCAAAAAAATTGTCATTTGTCAGTTCTTCTTTTAATAAGAAATTGGTACAAAACCTATTTTATGTTTTGGATTTTTAATATTATATAGATTTAATTAAAATGTTATTTATTTTTAATAGGTAAAACTAAAAAAAAATCGCTACAATCAAATTTTTGTATTTTAAATTTATTTAATTTTGTGGCTTGCCAGTAGTTTAAATTTGCTAGTTTTGATCCATAGGACATTATGGAAAAGCTCTCATGTGTCTCTGGTGCAGGAAGTCCAAACCATATATTTCCAAACTTTTATCTTCAGTTTAAGTTTTGACTTGAGATGAGTTTGTTGAGTTACTTCCTCTTTATAGGGAATTTCACCTTGTCAAACAGTTCAGAGAACATTTCAGGGTCCCCAAAGGTCCCACCAACCAGTGAAGAAAGGTCTAATGTAGATCCAGAACTGGGTTTCCTTTAAAAGTGAACTCGCACTGAGTCGCAAAGTTCCTTTGAGTCATACTGAAGCCTTTGAAACTTAAAATTAATCCAAAAATAGTCCAACTCCGTCTGTTGACCTGTCGCCCACCATCATCACCTTCCTTGCAGTCCTAGGTTTTGTACTAGGGTCTCCCAGTAAAGGCTGGGTGTGGCCCTCTGGTAGACTACAGATGTTGTTCCTAGATGGACACCGGGTTGAACCCCGATTTGGTCCCGGGATGAGGATGAACAGGAGCGGTAGCCTAACAGATGTTCTCAGTGGTGTCGGTCAGTGTAGTGATTGAGTTTTCATTTGTGAGTTGTGTGTGTGAGTGCGTGTGGGCGTGTGCGCGTGTGTGTCAACTGTGAGCACTAAATGTGAATTTGCAATATTGCAACGTCAACACACACAAACTCTATCTGGGCTGTTTGTTTTTTATAGGAAAAGATATTCAGGTCTTCCTAGTCTCCAGAATAAGTGCTTTCTGTTCCTGAACCTGCTGGACTGGCATCATCATCATCATCATCATCATTGCCGTCGTCGTCATCATCGCCGCTGTCGCCGCTGGGCGGTGGTGATCGTTTGAATTCTGAACTGCCAAAATCCTGATGTTGTTTCCAAATTCAGCAGGGACTCGTCCTCTTACTGTCCTCGAAGATCAAATCATCGGAAAGATTCAGATGCAAAGTCCCGGCCGAGACAGGAGAGCGTTGGGAACAATAACCACAGCAGGACGTGTTCCCATCCGGAAAAATGGAGGGATCTGTTGGAGGTTAAAGGACGACAACACAATTCCTGAGATTAAAGCACAAGCTTGCTGCATTACAAAGAAGTGCTGAAGAGCTTTTTGTACGTTCCCGTGGAGTTAAACAGAGTATGCATCTCTTCATTGTCGTGTGACTTCCCCTTACATTGCCAATATTTCCCCTCGGTGTGACTCTGAGGCTGGAGTCCGTTTAGGAGTTTGTCCCACTGAGTCTGGCTTGGAGCCAGAACATGAAGCCGATGGTTATCGGAGCAACTGGTCGGAACATTGACGAGGTGAATAGAGATTAAAGTTACCTCCATTTATGCTGGAGACTTTAGTTTTACTTGGGGTTCCTTTGGTTCTCCGACGCGCTCACTCCTTCCTGAATGTGAGGAAATGTTTCAGACTTTTTTCAGGAGAATTCCCTCTGAAAATTCTTTTTGTTACACAAAATGAGTCCTGAAGTATATATCGCTAACTCAAGTCCTCAAGAGCTACCGTCCTGCTGTAACTTTTAGATCCATCCTTGCTCCAACACGCCTGAATTATCTCCTTATCTTGTCATAAAGTACTGTTATGGTACTTTATACCTCGAGGTAACGAGGCATTTGTTTGATTCTAGTATCTTGGAGCAGGGATGCATCTAAAGTCGAACTTGAGGACTGGAGATATGCCTTGTTTCCATTGAGTGGTGCTGTTCGGGACACTATTTGGTCTGTTTGACTCCCTGAACTCCCTTCAGTTGTAGGTCTATGGGACAATAGTACAGTTAGGACAGAGATACTTGTGTCACACCACAGGACATTTGGAGGATATGAGATAAGCATGAGACGTACTAGTAAGTCATATTTGTTGTTGCCTTTCAATATTGTGTTTAGGTTTAACCCTGCCTGCCCAGTGAGAGTTCAACTGGCGATGGAAACACTCCCTTGAGAATGCCGGACTATACAGTAGAGTATCATACAGACCTATTATGTAACTCAGTCGAAATGAGGCAAAAAGATGCTTCTCTGCTCCAACAAGAAGAATCCCTGTTGGATACTTCCAACAGGAATGCTTCTAACAGGAATGGAAGCGATTAGCTTGTCCAGTAAGGCCAAGCTAATTCGTTAGCTAAGGAGTTGTTATAAGTGACAATTCCTTAGCTTGTCACTTATAACAAGCTAAGGAATTACCTACTTAGCTTGTCGTAAAGAACTTCAGAGGCCTGGTAATGAGTCATTTGTTTGATTCTGGTGTCTTGGAGCTGGAATGCAAAGTGGAACTTGATGAATAGACATATGCCTCTTTTCCACTGAGCGGTGTGGTTGGTGCAGTTTAATGTACAATTTTTTTTTATGTTTCTGTAGTAACAATGACCCATACCTCACCATCCCTAGGCATTCTTCAAATGTATGTATATAGGTCAGTTAGGCTGGAGCTATTGGTGTTTGAAAACACTGTCCATTGTTTGGGGAACACAAGAAATACTAGCAAATCACATTTGTCGTTGCACTTGTATGAGGCAGCATTAGAAGTTTGTGGTTGACCCCACCTGTCCGACGAGAGTCCAACTTGTGGAGGGAACGCTCTTGAATATACCGGATCATGCCTCAGTGCAAACAAGGCAAAAGAGGCGTCTCTGCTCCAACACACCTGAATTACTATCTTAGCTAGTCGTGAAGTACTGCAGAGGCCTAGTAACGAGCCATTTGTTTGATTCTGGTGTTTTGGAGAAGGGATGCATCTGAAGTTGAAGTTGAGGACTGGAGTTGTGCCTCGTTTCAACAGAGGGTGCAGTTTGGTATGCTTTTTTTGTATGTTTCCAATGAAAAAGCGGCCCATAGAATCAGTCCGTACTGCACCATTCTTGGATTCCCTTCAGTTGTAGGTAAATGGGACAATAGCACTGTTATGGTGGAGCTACTGGTGTCATACAGTCCATTGATTGGGAGACAGAAAAACATCACTGCTCGAGACATACTAGTTCTCAATGTTGGGCATTTGGGTTTAACTTCCTCAGCCCAGTGAGAGTCCAGCTGGTGTTGGAAATGTTCTCCATCATGAGTAAACCGGACAATAAAATGGCGTACTGGACCCTACTGACCGATACCATACTGCTCAATGAAAGCGAGGCTCTAGAGACCCCACCTCTAAGCTCAACAGACAAATATCCCAACACTTCTTGGATTGCTGCTCTCCTAGAAAAGAGCCGTTTCCTCTCATGATGGTGGGGGTGAGCTCCTGTTTGGGTGGTGATCTGCTGCGGGCGTCTTGTTTTTTTTTTAAAATTCATATCATGCAGACTCTTGTGAGTGAATCGGCATATCCCAATGGCACCTGGTTTTCTCCCATCAGCTGCACAGACTGCCTTCATTCCAAACACCCCAGAGAAATATGTGTGTGTGGAGGGTGTGTGTGTTGGGTGTGTCCTGTAGAGTTCAGCTGATCTGACGGGGGTGAGACAGACAGGAAACCCAAGTGTCCCCGCTTCCTTTTGGGTCTCACTTGTCATGTACAAATCTCCATTGGGTGGACGTGGTTCTCATTCCGGCCCGTAGATCCGATTGGTCATCAGGTCTCTGGATCCTTCCCTCTGTACAGTAGGTACCTCTGAGTGCCTTTCTTCAAACAGCAGATAATATTTGTCTCTTGACTTGCACTGTGACTCGTAAAACTTAACAAACCCTCCGGGATCGTCCCCCACCTGACACCGAGCCCTGTCCACAATAACGCCGCCCCATAGGAAGCTGCGCCCCACTCCGCAGGCTGCCAGGAGTCGATGCAAGCTCGCCACTTCAAACCAACCCGTTTGATTTGACCACATAGTGTTCTGTTGTTCATCCCTAGAAGTTGCCTTAAATGTATTTTATTTTCTGGTGAAATGTTCAGATTTCGGGTCAGAGGGGGTGGGGTTTGTGCAGAGGCAGTCCGAGATCTCACTCTGATCCATTTGTCATGCACTTTTAGTTTGATCAGTATTATCAGAGCAGAGATGGGTTATGTTTTATTGTGAAAAAGCCCCCCGCCCTCTCTTTCTTCCTGTCTCTTATTTTGGAGGAGGGATGAGTTTGCAGGATCAGGTCACATGACCAGGAACGCATTGAACAAACCTGGGCCCAGCCAGCATCACCTGTGCTCGCTGTGGTGCAGCACATGCCTTCTTATGCAAGTTTTTATACCAACCTTTTTTATTATGCATTGCTTTGGTTTTTTTTTATGTTTTTATGTGAAACTTAAGTCACCTTTTTTCTGTTTTTCTCTGAACATTCTGGCATCTCGATGCCAAACGTGTGCATGTGTTTACACATTCAGGTAGCCATTCAGGGTGGGTTTTCCGGACAGTGCCGAGAGGTTTGCTTTTATTAGGGGGGAGGGAGTCTGTTGCAGTACTGCGAGTGACCACCGGGGGGCGGACTGGAGCGAGAGGTTGGCGCCATCTCGGCTCTCCTTTTAGCTTAGCTTTTGTTTAACTCTGCCGTTGCTGCGTGGAAACGAGGCGTTGAGATCTAAAATGCTCCTTAATTGAAGTCTGGAAGCAAATATATCCAAAGAACTCTGCATATCATCGGGGTGTGAGTTTTCTGCGTCGTCCATCGACGGTTAGTGGGACACGCTCGGGGGCTTCCGCGTGGGTCCTGGGGAGGAGGTTTGCTTTTCATCTTTCGGTTTTAAAGCGATCAAGTCATGATTGTGGCCTTCTAGTATTCTGTGGGTTCATGACGTCATTCACCTGTTGTTCCCGCTCAGCATCCATCCATCCACTCATTTATCCTGTCTGGATCCTCTACACCTGCAGCTTCTTACCTCATCCACAGCTGAGTCCATCGGGGGTGTGTTGAGTGCAAAAAATCTGAAAAATACTACAAAAAAAATACAAAAAAATACAAAAAAAAAAGAATCTAAAAAATGAAAAGAAGTCTTTTTCTATCTTCCATTCGGTGAGATGCATTGTAGCGATCAGAATAAAGAAAAAGTTCACCTGGTGTGCTGAATAATGTGTAAATTGGTTATTACACAATCTGAATATTTGTATAATTGTTTGTATTTTTTCATAATGATTTTGGAAAGGAATGTGTTTATTTTTTTGACTTCTGTTCCAGATGTGTCTTCTGTTGGCCTGACATTGTGACTGGTCTGGTGGGATTCTTACCTCTGTATTGAGCCTCTTCTGTGATGAATTCTTTGTATGCAGTGTTTAGGAAATACTGTAGGGAACATGGGGAGGAGTTAATATTAGGAGCATTTGATCAATTTGTATTTATTTATTTTATCATTTTGTTAAAATAAATTGTGAAAAACAAAAAAAAAAAAAATCATCTTCTGAAATTATTTGCAATCTACCTTTAACGTAACGTTTGCCCTGATTATAGGCATGAATTAAGAAAAATAAACAGACAATACAGAGAACTAATTTAAGTTTAATATGAGAAGACATTAGTATACTTAAATATCAGAAAATAATAGCTCTGTAAGTTTTTATTGTACATATTGAACAATAAATTAAGTGAATTTGTTCTCAACCATTAAGTTCTGCACAAATACAGAATAAACACCAAATATAAACGTTTATAAACAAAAATACATAGTAGTTAAAACTAGTAGCATTCAATAAAACTGAGGAATAAGAAAAACTATGAAAACATGTAGGGAAATCATTTTTTATTGTCTATAATTATGGCATTTTAGCTTACTTTTATGTTTACAACTTTTCTGCTATATCAAAATGACCTTTTTAATTTAATTGACTTCTTGGCCCTTTTAAAAGAGACCTTTCTTGGTCTCTACGAATTCTTACCTGATTAAATGAAGGTTAATTTAAAAAATAAAACTGAAACTCCAATAAAATAATGCAGTGATATCAGTTTAGTGTAGGTTTGAAGAACAAAGGTTTTATTATAAGGAATTTAAAATGAGGCCACATTTAAGAACAAACGGAAAATAAAACATTTTAACAAAACAGAAATCGAAAAGGAGTGCATACTAAAGATTTCCGATTTTGTTTTAACGTGTTTCTTTAGCTCACTAATATACTTGTACGTATATGACTTTGAAATACTGGATGTTTCTGTCACTTTCGATCAGAATGCTAGACGCTATCATATGTGGGCGGGGCCAAGAAACACATGAAAACATACATAGAAATAAAAGTTGCGACCCATAATAGCGCGTATTTTCATCCTCTACTGAACATTTGAACTGGCGCTGACATGTTGATTTAACGCTACAAACAAAACATTTTGCTTTTGGGGCGAAAATGTTCAAGGTTGCTAGTATTAAGTAGCTATATGTTGAGTGTGTACCACAGCAGCAGAGTGGCGCAGCGGAAGCGTGCTGGGCCCATAACCCAGAGGTCGATGGATCGAAACCATCCTCTGCTATGATTTTATTTCTTACAGTTGGAAAATTTAGGATTAAATTTTATGAGTAGAAGATTAAACACAATGCCAAATTAGTTTCCAATTACCGTAAAATACTGAGCGGTTTGTGAAATGCTTCAACGTGAAGTTCCTCTACGGACATTTACATTATATTCAGAACAAAAGTGGTGTGTTAGTTCAGTGTTTCTACAATTAACTGCTATCTTTATCTATAAAATATACCATAAGTGTTAAATTAAACTCTGCTTAATGTTTTATATGAAAATGAAATTATACAGTTAAATGAACAATTTGGTAACTTTAATATATTAAAACAAATCAAATGTAAAAAGGTAGAGCTGGGGCAGGGAAGCTTCCCTACACTGCCGTTGAAGAGGAGGTAAACAGCCTGGAAGATGATCCACCAATCCCTGAAAATGAACAATTAGAAGGTGAGGAAAACAATATTTATTGTTTTTTTTAAATAAATTTTCTGAACATAATTTTTAATAACCAAATATTTGTACATTTTCCAAGTTAAAAGCCATTTATTTGTCCTTAAAGTGACGTCACATACTTGTGGATTGTGGGTATTGCAGTGCGTGAACGTCGGGGTTATAAGGCGGCAATATTGGTGGAACTCTGCTGTTTCCTGGGTGTTTGTTCCACGCCAGAAATGGGGGGCAGAGAATGTTGCGTGAATAACTGTGGGAGCAGCTCCCACGACCACCAGTCTGGCAGGATGCCCCTGAACGGCTTGAGCTTCTACTGCTTCCCTGCGTGGAGAACGAAGGAAGGCGACCTTATATCGGAGCTAACGAGGCGGCGGAGAGACGCTTGGGTGACCGCCGTGGGCCGCAGAGAAATCACCTTCGACCGCATCCCGTCCTCCATGAGAGTCTGCTCCAGACACTTTGTCTCTGGTGAGTCCAAACAGGTTTTATTTCGTAGGTTGTCCAAAGAAAGAGGATCCAGAGACATATTAGCACCAATGCTAATCACAACACAGCCGCCATATTGGTCAGGGCTACTCTCCTTTCATATCATCGCATGTTAATGCCATATTAATTTATCTTCAAATCATTGGGTTTCTCTGTGGTGACATTATAATTTATTATTTAATGCTAATAAAAAACTGATAATAGGCGTTTTTAAATTTGTGAAAAATTTTCGGTTCACATAAAGGTAAAAAAAGAATAAAAAATCTTGTTGCAAGGCAACATTGCTACCAACTTTGCCACCGTACACCAGTTTACCTTCTTCCCATGTTTGGGGAGAAACCCCACACAGTAGCAGTAGAAGCTATTTTTATTGTAAAAAGAACAAACAAACAAAGAAAAAAAAACCTTTTCATACGTTGGAAATGCTAATTTTAGTTGCATATGGACAGAAAAATCCTGTTGATGCATAAAAAAATTATGGGAGCATTTTCTGTTGGGCCACTCTTTGTAAACAAGCTTGGGGAATTTTTTTTATTCATTGTCCTTTCACAGGAAAACCAGCGTATGAGATGCTGGACTCAGATCCAGACTGGGTGCCGTCTCTCCATCTGGGTCATGATGATGATGGTGATGATGATGAATGTGAAGAAAAGTCCTGGAATAAAAGGAGAAGGTCGTCTTCTGATGAGAAACCAGTAGCGGGTGGGTTTCAAAGATTTGTTTTAAACATTTTTTAATGTGCGCTCAAACCTGCATCACAAACAGTCTGACCCATGTGAAAACCTAGATGTGAGAATACAGTGAATCGCTTTTTTGTTGAGAATCGGGCGCATAGGTCAGAGCAAATCCATGTTCCGGGAGTCATAATGTTATGCCTCATCTGCTTATAAACTGGGATTATTTTCAGTTCCTGCGCAGAGCATCGCTTAGTGGGAACATGCCCAATTAAAACAAAAGAGGTCCTCGTACACAGCTCTGTGGTACACCTCTGTCTATGTAAAAATACAAAGATTATATTTTCTGGATCACATATTGGTGTAAAAACTAATTATTGGACCTCAAAGTTCTGATGGTTAGAAATTAAACCACAATGTTGCTCAAAATGGCTTCATGTAAAATAACAAACCTTATTATAGGGCTGCAACAACAACTGATTATTTTAGTAACTGATTAATCTATCAATTATATACTCTGATGATTAATCGGATAAAAAAATTGGCATATTCTGAAGATTCTTCATTTAACAACCAAAGTCTTTTTTATTCAACACTCATTGCATCAAAAGATGCAAAAAACACATAATTTCATTTTTTAAATAAGAAGGCCTTTTCTTCTTCACTTAACATCACTACAGTGTAGGGCTGTAGATAATTTTTTGTATTAATTGATAATGGGATGGCAAAAGGTGCTCAATAGATTTGTTTTGTTTTGTTTTTTTACAGAACCTGAACAGGATCAAATTAATGCTTTACCACTTGAGTTCTCTGTATAAAGTATTTTCAGACAAAGAAGGGTTTTTTTTTAAATTGTAAATTCAAAATGTATATATTTTTTGTACAGTTTTAGCTTAATTACTGTGTCGAGGATCTTGTTGTTTTAGCAAAAAATTCATTTTTAGCCTGTATGCGCCACTTATCTATTAATTGATTACTAAATTAGTTGATTATGTCATTAATCGATTTATTACTAGGTTGAAGTAAAAGTCGTCAGCAGCAGTAAGCAGTAAATGCTCTAAAATGTCCTGTTAGTCGGCTGCGTTGACGGTGAACTGACTGAATGTCGTTCAGGAGCAGATGGTGCTGCTGAAGCCAGGAAACCTCCTCCGCCTGCTTGGAGAGAAGTAAAATCTGCTCTGCAGTCTCTTCTGGAGGGTAAAACCGTCATCAGTCAGCAGCAGGGAGACGATGAGCAGAACCAAGGCACCGAGAAGACGACCGACTCCGGCTTCCGGGTACGAGAGGCGTTTGATTAGGTTAAACTGTTTTTTGTTGTTGTTTTTTTAACTAGGGATTTAAGTTATCAATTAATAAGTTAATCTAAAGTTGATTAATCTTATCTATGAATTAACAATCGATTAATAAGGGGTAATTTTCTTAAAAATTAGAGTTTTCTCTTATACTAATTGGGCTGACAGTCTTTCCATAACATAAATTTCTACATTTTTTGTTAAAAAGAAGCACATCAGCATTTTAACATTTTTATGTCAGCTGTGTTAAATACTTACTGAATAAACGGCAACATTGTGGTTTTATCACATTATTAAACTTAGACGTATAACGAAATGGGAACATCTTGGTTTGCTGGATAGAAAAATAAAAGATGAAAAGAATAAAACTTGATACTGTCTCTGAGGAGGAACGAAGACTTTATTTCCACTCCGAGTCAAAGACAGAAAATGTGCTAAAGCTCTTGTCTACGAATCAGAGCGACACTTTCTGCCGTTAGTCCTGCTTCTTGGTGTAATGCTTTTGAATGAATGTTGAAACTTCACCCCATAAAGTGAATTAACGCTAAACGGCCCTCAAACTCAACCGTGCTTATTGGCATAATGACTTTTCTATCATGTTAGAATTTTTATGTGTTATTATCAACCACTTTTCTATCACCACATCTTGGCCTTCGTAGCACATCAGTAATTTTTCAATGACAAGTTGAAACTGCGCCACCATTAATGTGAAATTTAAGTAGTTTGTCGAGTTGTTGTTGTTGTTTTTTTTTTAAGATTTTTTTTGGCTCTAGCGGCCTTTATTTGAAAGTAGCTTAACAGGAAATTAGGGATTGAGAGAGGGAGAAGACATGTGGCAAATGTCACCAGGCTGGGAATCGAACCTGGGACTACCGGCATGAGGACTAAAGCCTCCATATGTGGGTTGTGCTTTGCACCTGCGCCACCACAGCACCCC
>CAEGAE010033618.1:0-40985 GCA_903067095.1 Girardinus metallicus | reverse complement strand
CCTGGCTTCTAAGGATATCGTTTCTAAGCCTGGCTTCTAAGGATATCGTTTCTAAGCCTGGCTTCTAAGGATATCGTTTCTAAACCTGGCTTCTAAGGATATCGTTTCTAAGCCTGGCTTCTAAGGATATCGTTTCTAAGCCTGGCTTCTAAGGATATCGTTTCTAAGCCTGGCTTCTAAGGATATCGTTTCTAAGCCTGGCTTCTAAGGATATCGTTTCTAAGCCTGGCTTCTAAGGATATCGTTTCTAAGCCTGGTTTTGTGCTGAAACTGGAATGAACAGCATATTTTGTTCAGAACTTGCATCTAAATTTCTGGTCTCAGTGGAGACTTGATATGTTGGAAAGAATATCCAACTTTATAATTTCTTGCTCTTTTGTTTGTACATGTTGTTCATTTCTAACTGTCTTAGTCAACCACACCTCTACAAAGAGTTTCTTGTTTAAAAACTTAACATATGCCCTGGGAAAGGTTCTGGGTCGGAACCACTGCATTACAGGATGGGAGTACCTCTTTATGAAAAGCATTTTGGTTGTGGCAAAGAACCAGACTATGGATTATCCCAAAAATAATCCATTCTCTGACAGCAGAGTAATTTACATGAATTCATGTGTTGAATCATTGGCATGGTTATAATAGTAACGTTCTTTAGATTTGCCTTTGGAATCAACTCAATCTCAACATTCTTCTAAAATATTCAGGACTCCTTTAAAAGCTGTGATGTGTGTGAAGGACACAGCTCTCACTGATTAGCCCCAAGAACAAACCCACATTGTTTTCGACATGCTTTTATTGTGATGAGGTTGGAATAAAACACATTTGCTTTGTCACTTCGTGGCCTTAAAGATTGAATCTTTGTGATTGTAAATGTAGTTGCAGAACCTGTCGGTTGATGTGCATGTCAACAACCTTCTGTAGAAAAGCAATATCTGTAGATGGTGTGAAAAAGGGTTTGCCTCTTTTCTCATTTCATTTTTTTTTTAAATGTATATTTGACACTCAAGCGTTCCAAAACCAATTTCAATTCAAACCAATTTAGATATTAGTCAAAGACATCATCCGTAAACACAAAATGCCGTTTTGAAATGCTGTTCATTATTAAGGGAGGAAAAAATCCAAACCTGCGTTTGCCTTTCGTGAAAAAGTGAATTCCCCCTAAAAAGGAAAAACCACTTGCAGTCAAGCATTCGCAATAATTTGTGATGAGTCTTTTCCAGCTGTGGAGGAATTTTGAGCCACACATTAATGCAGAAAGTTGTTGCTTGCTTTGTCTTTGACTTATTGATATTGGTTTGGCTTGAAGTGAGACAAAGATGCAAAAAAAAAAAAAAACAGGAAATCAGGAAGGGCAAAACTTGCCCTTCCTGATTTCAATGTCGATGTTTCACTCTGAATGAACATGATCAACCCTTTACCTGCCAAACAAATGCAGGAGCTAATGAGGAGGGAGCCCAGCTGAGGAAGCAGAGCTGGAGCTCAGCGCTGCCGCTGCGCCTGGCCCCATTTGTCAACCAATCACAGCGTCTAGGTTTTTAAACAATGTAATTATTTAGTGTAAACCTTGTTGCCTTCCTGTCCCATATGGCCCTGACAGCCTTGTCAATGCTTGATCAGAGAGCAGCTCAATTTAATGTCTTGGTTCTTGAACCAATGTGTGTAAAGTTCTGTGTTGGAGTGAGTTACAGGCCCACATAATCTGGCTTCTCAGATGTTTACAGGTAAATAAAATTTAAGTGGTTTTTACTGTGGCTTCTAGTCATTTAGGAAATTAGACTTTATTGACCCCAAGTGGAAATTCTGTTCCACAACCAGCCGCTGCACTTCCATCACCAAGTAGACAATAACATCCAACAACTTGGTCGACAATAACATTATGATCTTGTGATCTTTGAGTTATAGTCTAGAGGAGTGCGATCTCTAACCTCTATAGGTTGTAACTTTTAGGGTTACTATGAAGTTAGATTTTATCATTTGCAAAGTGACACTTAAAAAAGTGCATCATTATACGAATGTTTTAAAATCTGAGTAAATGTCATACCTGTAAAAATGTCATTCCTATAAAAATCCTTTTATACACTGCTTTCAAAAATAGAAATGAGCACTTTCACTAAATCTGTATTTTATTTTTACTCCTTGGGTATGAAACCAAAAAAAGCATTGAAGCTTTTGTGAATTATGCGGTTGGGGAAAACAAAAATAAATAAATAAAATGTCCCTTCTGTCAAGTCAGAAGTCCAGTGATTATGTTGCACAGTGAACTCCCACATGTCAAATAAGCAGAGTCAGAGCATGTGAACTCTGAAAGAGTGAATTCAACAACAGTGAGAGTAAAATGCCCCCTTATGGAGCGCAGTTTTGGTGTAAATATTCAGTAAAAAAATAATACATATATATATATATATATATATATATTTTTTTTATTTATTTATTTACTTGTTGCACTGTACCTTTTCACTCTTTTGGAGTTAATGTAACACCATAAGTCAGTGTTACTGAAAATTCTCCAAACTTAGTGCAAAAAATATAATGTAATCTTATACAATTTACTATAAACCTATTCATCAGATACGTTTATTGAAATCTACAATAACTTCAAATATTTACTCTAAATATTTCTCGGCTATATAGCTAAAACTAAAATATTTCAGATAAATATTTGTCGGACAAAGACATCTTCCATATTGACCACATGCTCCCTGGCTCAGAGTTGAAATGGACTTTATTAGAGCTGTTTCTACACTGCTCATTCTACTGTGTATCACTGGCTGGAAATGAATAACTGATTGTATGAAAATCGAGTGTTAAAACGTATAGAATTGCATAATGAAAGAAATGTGTAACAACCCTGTTGGTGTGATTGGTCCTTTGGGAGGAAATTAAATGAAGTGGGTGACTTCAGTAAGTCTGGGATTGTACTTTCTGCTCTTTATTAACCCCATTAATCATTAGAACTAAACGAGGCTCTTGGACAGTCGAACAGTCTTTAAAACCAAGAGATTAAATCCAGCTGCTTTCTACTCGGCAACAGCTGAAGAGCAGAGAATCACTGAGTTGCTCAGTGGTCCTCTGTAGCTTCACTACGATTCTTTACAGTCCTGTAACTTTTTTGCGGTTGACTGTTCTTCCTGTTTTTCCTAAGTCATGTTTGGTGTCTAACCTGTATTTCTTTTTTTGTCAATGCTTCCCTCTGGGCAGCCCATGTTGCTATCCAGACTCCAATCCTGATGAGGGAAAAAAAAAAAAAAATCCAGACTCCTTAAAGCTGCAGAACCAGAATGTACTCATGATGTACTGATAGAGTCTTTATTCTACCTGTTGTAATTAAGAACTGTGTGCAGATTAGCTCCATATATTCTATTCATGCAGATCACTGTTGATGAGTGAAAAGTACTTGAGTGAAGATTTTCACCATAATAGTTTTCCATATTGTCAAAAGATCACTGTAGAGAATAAATATTTCAGTTTCAGTTCATGTTATTTATACAGCGCGTATTCACTACAAATACTCTCATATAACATACATGTAATATACTTTTACAGTTGTAATGTAGTATTGATTTGCATGTGATCATCACACTTTGAGTAACTGTGTTAATAGTAAATAGAAACTCTGCTTAATCAATATCACTGTATTGAAACTGTATTAGCCTGCCTATTTTAGAGGCTTTGGAGTTTGATTTTATTTTTTAAATCTACAAATGTATATCTATATATTTAGATTTTTTTAAAAACTCTTGTAAGTACAGTATTAGGCAGAGAATACATGATGTATATACCACAGAGATGTACAAATATCCAAGGATATGTCTTTTGTTATTGTTTTTAATGATGTTCTTGGAGCAACACTGTGTGAATATGTATAAAGCGTTCCCCGTTTCGGTCTCTACCTCTTGATCTCACTGACCTTGAGTTATTTATCCCTTTTTAAATTCATGGAGATGAGAATAATTAAACAGCTGACTGTTTATTCAAGCTACTATGTCCATTCGCTTTATTGCCTCTTTGACATTTGAATCGAAGTGCTCCAAAGTGCTGCTTTCCAAGCATTTCCTGAGGGTTTTCACTCTGTGAGAGGAAGGGAGAAAAAGCCGCTGTTTCAAAGTTCAGTACTGAGAATTGGAAAATGACTGTCCACTTTTTTTTCATGTTTGGATTTGCTGGGCCCACGTAGCTCTGAAAATGTTTGCTAATCATTAATTGTTAAATTACCAGAGAATATTTCAGAATTGAACAATATTCTACCTGAATGATGATTTCAGAGTTTAATTTAAAGACTAAACACAATTCAGTTCTTGTCCTTCATGAACGTGACTGAAGGCCCTTCAGCCTATGGATGTGAGAGGATACTAGCACGCTTGGCTGCCATTTCTCCATTTGACTAAAGTTTGACAAAAATTTTGTATAACTTTACTGGCTTTTTTTTTTCCTACCTGTTCCTGCTGTTCTTTGATGCCGCATCATGTCTGCATCGTACCTCAGCCTGGTTCTTGCCTGGAACGGCCTGTATTTTCCTACAATGTGGTTTTCCTGCAGTGTCTGGTGCATAGCTAGCTAGCCCAGGATCTTCTTCTCTTGGGTCCAAAGGTGTTGAAGGCAGTGGCGAAGTTGAAAAACAATGGCATCATCCACCCCAGTTCCAGGCTGACAGGCAAACTGAAGTGGGTCCAGTGATGCATTCACTAGGTGGTACGGCTGCACAAGGCCCAGTCGTTCGAGGGTCTTCGTCAGGTGGGAATTTAGAGCCACTGGTCTGCAGCTGTTGAAGTCCTTTATGGGGAGTCTTTGGGACAGGTATGACTGGAGGTTTCCAGAGCTGTGGTACCCTCTCAGGTACACCCACGTCGCTTCCAAAGTCCCCTGGGAACGTTGGGTGAGTCTGCAAGGTGCAGGAGCTTTGTGCCAGATCTCCAAACTCAGGTGAAAAAAGTAAAAATCACTAAACAATGGCCAAAACTAGCACGGCGCTATGGTGCATATTATTGTCAGATTTACACTTCTAGTACTGAAATCAGGAAATAAAGGCAGGAATAAAAACATAATAAATTGTAAATGTTGCTTTTATTTAGTTGATTTTACCTTAAAAATAGGTCAACGAGTGGTTAATTGCACAAATGGACAAGTGTGCAAACCAAACTTGCCATTTTATTCTATAACTTTTAATAAGGATGATGGATAGCAGCCATCTATCATAAGGACTGTCAGCCCATAATTACGGATTTGGAATAGTTTTTACAATGTAAGAAGATCGAGGCTGTTAAGGCTTTATAAGTACTTATGATCAAAAAGATATCAAATGTACCGCATTATGGAGAAGGTAAGCATCTAGCCATTAGTAACCATGGAGGAAATGCTCCACCATCATGTAGCCCAGTGGTTTCCAAACCTTTTCTGGACCCCCGTATGGATTACATAGAGAGTTAGACTCTGGACTCTGGCTGTCTGGTTGAACGATGTGTGGGTGGAGGGGGGGTATAGAGTGATTCTTAGAGACTCTATTATACTCCTCCATCCCTGTATGAAAACTTTTAGTAGATTACATCTATTTTTTAATATATTTTCCTATGTGTTTCTATGTGAAGTATTTTATTTTGTACAATATTGAGACTTTAAATAAGAGATTATAGAACCATTGCAATCACAGTTTTGATATTTTGAGTTTTAATCTGATATACCTTAAATACAATTTGCGGTTCATTAAATAATGCTGTTTAGAAAGTTATATTTACAGAAACATTTTCATCTGGTAAATACTGGCAATAAATATGACTTTAACAATGTCATCTCTTCTTTCCCACAACTCTGTTCTAGAAGTAAAATACATATAATTACAGTTGAACCCAGAAATTTACATACAGCAAATAGAAAGACACGTTCCTTTTTTCTCAGTCTGTAGTTAAATCCAACCAAACTTCTCTTGTTTTGGTTTGGCCAATTTGCCACATGCCACAATAATAAGAAAAACGTTCCCAAGTCCATATACATACACATACACCATTACAGTTTTAATGTCAATTTTATCTAGAGTTTAAAAAAAACCCTTCTGGGTTTTTCAATTGTTAAAATCGCTTAAAACGAAGAAAAAAACAACAACACATTTTAAGATTTTAAAGAAATTGTCTAATTCCAGCACAGTAGGAAACCAACAAATAAGATGTTTGTTCAGAGGTTTAAAAGGTCGCTGATCAGTTCATGCTTTATACAAATGCAGAATATAATGAGAATTGACATCGGCCCTGATTATTTTTCTGCATAATATCTTTTTCTACTGAATATGATATTAGAAAACAATGTTGATATATGCTGCTAAACGAGACGACTGTACTGAAATGATTCATCTAACACCTTCTCCTGAACAGGCAAGTTCCAAACATTACATTTACATCCTGACACACTGACTTCTGCTGACCCGCCAAGGTTTCTCCTCCAACTGCTGATCGCCTGTGGTCACGTCTTTCTCATCACAGAAAAACATCCTCTGTTCTCTGTGACAGCTGGAAAAACAATGGATAATTCACGCATACTGTTTTTCAAAAAATTAATATGAAGAGCACAATGGTGCCAACGATACCAGTGATCAACAAGAAAGGAGCAAAATATAAAACAGAATAATTGCTCAAAATAAATATGAGTCCTGAGCACAGAAAACAAACACAAAAGGGCCAAAGGATAAGGGAAAAAAAATACTGACAAAATTAACTGAAAAAAAAATAAAATAAATAAACTATACTTTGAAATAACTTGGGCTAATTTTAAACAAAGTTATAATTGCTGCTTGTAAAAATGACCAACTGTGATATCAGCCATAATATACTGGATCGCTTTAAACTAGATATCACAGTTTTAAGTGCCATCTAGCACCTTTCAAAATAAAGAGATATCTGGTGCTTAAATACCTAAAAGTGGACATGATTTAGCCAAAATTGAGACGTGAAATGGAACTGAGAACATTTGAGCAAACTTTCTTTTTATCGGTGTAAAATCAGTCAGCGGTTGACATGTTATGTTGCAGATGTATCTATGTTTTACTAGTCTTACTTGATCAGTTAACTTTAGGTGAGCTGCCACTGGAGCTCTAACAGGCCCTGGAGCTGAAACGAGTATTTCAGCTACTGTTTACATACCTGTGGGATTATGTTTCCAGAGTGATCAAGGTGGACTGTATCCCGTTCATGCTGATTGCTCATTGTGTTGTTGCAGTTGAGAGAATACTCTTCATGGAACAAGAGAGGAGGCACCCCTAGCTGACGGAGAGGAGAAATCCTAACTAAATACAGAAGTTGTTTAACAATATTTAATATCATTTTACCTACCTCTCTGTAATATTTTCTTCCTTGTACAGACATAGATGTTAGTGTGACTTTGTCACCACTGCTTCTTATCAGTCTGACAATTTCCTCGTGTTCCAAGGATTCAACAGGGTCACCATTAACAGCCAGCAGCAGTTGGCCATCCTCCATACCCGCTTCCTCTGCTGCACTCCCCACATCCACTTCCCTCAATACATGAGCTGGCATTTTTGGATGAAGGACAGCAGGTGTTGATTAGAAGTACATTGATCATGCTGGTGAATTTCTCAGGTGAAGTGTTTGAGGTCACTGACATGAATAATGTGCCGTTTTCTTTGTTGTTTAGCCAATCACAACTACGACACAAAATGTTGCCAGCTTGTTCTGAACAGTTTCAGTAAGATTTGAAGTGATTACAGCAGTATTAAAAAAAAAAGTTAGCACCAAGCTTGTGGAAGGCAAGGATGTCAAAATGAGAAAGCACCTAGAACATTTTTAGGTGAATATACAAATGTTATAAAGAGGGTTTCACTTTTGTAACTGGAGTTTGAAAGTGTTCTTGTTATTTCTGTAGTGGTTGAGTCAAATCAGAATAACTGATGGAAAATGTGAGAAAAAATGATAGTCCAAAGATATCCTGAGATTATTTTATCAGTTTGAGAGATTCTGTAAATGGGTGAGTTCATGTTAATCTCAGGGACAGATTGCAGGAGTGGATTCTTATTTCCTGTGTTACTTACCTATCTTTTGTGGGGGTTCCACTCTCTCTTGTCTTAGCAAAAAACCAAATCCATCAGGTCTTTTCAGCAAATGTAAGTTCTTAGCATAGTAAGGAAGGTTGTTACTTTCTGCCAGCGTGGGAAGGATGGGCATCCTCCGCCTGAGATAACAGGACTCACTGTCACTGTCAATAACCAGCACTGTCACCGAGTTCCCACTCTTCTTTACCTGATAACCAAACACACAATCTTAAAACAATCTTAGAAGACTCCTAGTCAACCAATGAACCTGTCAGCTATTACTGAGGGCAGGATATACCTACAATTCTGTTCAGATTGGTGGTTGTGAGCCCCGACACGGAGACTCCGTTGATCCAGATCAAAATGTCTCCATAGTGGACACCAGCTTTCTCTGCTGGACCATCAGAAACCGTGTTCACCGTGTATCGACCCCTCTGACCTTCTGACACAACCACGCTGTTACCATGACGTTCACAAGAAATTACTAATAACCTTAAGCAGCAGAATTCTAGGAAAGTCAAGGCAAACAGATTAATATGAATTTTAATTGTAAGTAATTAAAATTAATAAAAATCTTCCTGTAGGAAAACTGTAAGCCTTTTCTGTTTCTGAATACAGAACACAATAATAAGCAAAGCAGTGTAATAAGCAAGAAACATTTAGATCATCTTAAGACAAAGGGACAATGGACAGACAAAAGAGAACTGAAATAAATACCCTCGCAAGAACAGAGGTCACAAAGTTGTTATCTGAGGATGCCAACAAACACACAATTGTCAAAACGTTACCAGTAATTGGTATGATAGTCATTCCCAGTCCATGGTCTGGATGTCCGGTGATGTGACACAGTCTTGGGCGAGTCCACCTGTCTCCTTTGGTAGCTTTGGCAAGCTGTTGTAGGTCTAAATCCATGACCACTGCCTGGTAAGGCACAACAGGAGGATTCAGCAAAGTGGAGAATGAAGGTTTCACACTGTGCAGTGACAATAACTAGCATATAATTACATAGTTTATCCAATTCCAGTTATGCTTTTGCTAAATGAAGTTAAATCAACCCTACTAAAGACTTAGTCAATCATACAGCTTAGTTGAAAACACATTTACACACACTATATAAAAGACATGATCTCACATCCAATTTTTTGTTGATTTTCTTATGCTTTCAAAGACAACCTACAAAACTGAGAACAATGCAAACATCAAGGGGGAAGAGTGCAAGAGTTTCTCATTCCACAACATTATTACAATGTCCACAGGTAATGATGTAAATGCTTGGATGTAGAGGACAGGAGGGAAAAAAGGGGGATGGGTGAGGGTCCCTCAGGCTTTGGGCATCAGGTTTAAACATTGTCAGATCAGTACAGTGATAGTTACTCAACTAGTAGGACTTGTACGACATCTGTGTTTTCCAGTAATTTTCAAGTTTTGAAGAAGCAAAGGTGATTCTCATCATGACGTCATAAAACCTGTAGCTGATATCTACGGGTATCTAAACTATGTGTTCCTGTAGCTGTACTGGTAGTTTTCCCAGATAAATTACCATTCATCCATCCTCCAATCCAATCCAACTAAAGAAATAGTCAAAGTGTTACTAACCTCCTTTAGAACATTTTGATAAGTTCCACTAATGTTCTGTTATGCATGTTCAAGTCTGTGGAGATGTAGTGGAGGGGCTGTGGTTGCAAACTTAAGCACTTTGTTGCTCTAAATTTGTTTAAATAATGCAATAAATTATTGCGTTATAAATTATTGGAGACTTTTATAGCAGTCACTTCTCACACTGACCTGCGTGAGAAGTGAGTGCTACTGTGAGCTCGTCCTGCTTCTTACGAACTCTATTCAGTCTCACGCAGTCATCCTGCAGCAAACTGTCTGCAGTCAGAGCAGATGTGGACAATGTGGACATTGTGTTCACATGTGCAGGGCGCAGCTGCAAATGTTACATTTCTCTGTGCCTAAATGCATATGCATATTAGTATAAATATCTGTAAAGGTCCCACTACGTCTCTGAATAACCACGGCAACGGCCTCTCATTGAGTTTGTTACAACTACAGCTACCCAGACAACCAGTTTCTACACAAAACGTACGTCCTTTCTACACATACGAAGCATTTGCCTTTGGGCAAATAAGATGATCACATTGCTGTTTCTGTTGTTTTCTTTTTCCCCATTCACACAATCATACATTTTCGAGTCCAACTCAGGAACAATCTTCTTTGTGACTTTCACAATGCTCTTCTGATATTCTCATCCTTCTTCTCTGTCATACCTTTCACCTCTATAAAAGTTCACCGTTCATCGTTCTCTTTGAATAGCTGTTTGTTTGTGTTTTCCAACTTTGAAATCCTCATATTGCATTCTTTCATTTCCTCAAGGGTAGCAGTCATGGCCCTGCTCTGTCTCATTTTTCTCTCTAAAGTCTTTGAGCTTGTGTATCCACTCTCTTCTTCAAACTCATGATTGCTACAAATATGGCATTTAGGAGACCTGGGCAGTATCTCCTGCCCCAGATGACTTTACTCTTGTTTTCACTCTGTGGCTTCATTAGAATAATTGGTGCTATCTTGGTTGTGTTTGTGTTTGTTTTTGTCTTTTGGGACACAGCTTCGTTAACTTGTTAGCATCCATTGGAGTTTGTTGGGTGAAATAACACTTCAGAGAGAAACCCGTGGTAATTCATGGAGTTCTAGCCACAAGCGACTGCTCAGACCGTCATCGTGGTCCAAGAAGTCGCTCTGTTGTCCATCACGGTTTGTGGATATAGCTTGTGCGCCAGATTTATGGGTGTACTAGAAACATGCAACAAAGGTTCAGAACTCTTGTATGTAAATAAAAAAAAGGTTCAGCTCTAGTGGCCTTTATTTCACAGTAATTCAATCCAACAAGCTCTTTAACAGTTTATCATCGGCATGCAGTACCTGCTCATACTCTTCCCTCCGTAGCACCAGAAGAAACAAGTCTAAGCCACATGACTGGATCTTTCTCACAACCTAAGAAAGATTAAGAAAAATACATCAGTTACGTACTTTATATCTTACATACAGCCACTACACACAGACAACAGGATGGGGAACATGACAGAACGGCTACTCAGAGATCAGGACCTGCTGACTGACTCAAATAATCAGCTCGTCTGGCCTAGTGGAGCCGTGCTGCTCCAAAAACACTACAGCAAATATAACAATGATATTGTTATATTCATATAGAGCCATATCAAGACATGATGGCATGTCTTGATATGTACTTTGCTATTAATTACAAAAATCTAATTATCAGTCTGAGAAATTATTTTCCACTACTTGTTTTCGCATAAAAAATTAGTTAATTGTTGTCTTAGTACTGTAACTTGTTTCTGTCAGAGGACAAGTCCTAAGAGAAATGTACCCTGGAGCTATAACTTGAATAAAACTAATCTGCACAGTATTTACAGGTGAAAAGCAAATAAACTAGGGTAACAACAGCAGCAAACATCTACTCACAGAGAACATATTGGATGTGGAGTTTTGGCTTGCATAATGACTCAACCCTCAACATGTTATCGATTCAAGTTCTAAGAGATCTTTTCAGAATAGGGCTCTTCATCTTTTTCTGATTATCTGTCTATCTGTCCCATCCTTTAATAGAGATCTGACAGGATGGGGACTGGAGGTCAAAGAAGGAAAATGGTGTACATAGCATCTGTGTCGCTTATCATTCTTGTATAATATTGAGACTTGTCTCTCTCTCTCTCTGCCAACTCATCATCTCCTGAGACAAAAAAATATTGGGACATTCCCATTTGAGTCAACACCAAGGATAAGTTCACAGAGAGCCAGAGAATGGATGATAGACAGGACTGAAGAACACATACAAATCAGGGCCTGTGTTCTCAAAGATTCCTAGGAAAATTCTAAGACTTTCTGGAATTCTAGGATTTTTCTTAAAATGTATTTACAAAGCACCTTGGTGCTCATATCATGACAAAATATTAGAAGTAGTGAGGACCTTTAGTGAGCCTAAGAATGTCTTAAGCAGGAAAGATGGTAGAAACAAAAGTTCTGAAAAGATCTCCATACCATTTATCTTCCAGCATCATACTCTCCAAACTTCTACGGATTGTGTCTGTATATTATATAATATGTTGGTTATATATTCCCCATCATCTGCGGGGAACATATGAGTTTCTGGAGGTTTACCTTGAAAAGGTCCATGTTGCCCACATATGTCTCATTGACCTCCAGCAGCCGCTCTCCACCTCTGAGGCCGCTGTGCTCTGCAGGACTCCAAGGTTCCACTTCTCTAATTACGATGCCATGGTTGTTCTGTTCCACGTGTAAGTGAAACCCAAAGCTCTGACCGTCCACACGCTTCAGCTGATAGAGGTGGGGTACCAGGCACAGGTCAGGTTCTGGACATACAGTTGAGTAAGTGACATTGCTCTTGCACTAAAATGTGATTAAAGAACAAAAAACACAACGACACTCACCTAAATCATCAGTGATGATCAGAGCTGGATTATCGATCCCCTCCTTTGGGTTGAAGGTAAAACTAAAATAAAAAAATATATGATGAGCCACATAAAATAACAGGCATCACAAAAAATATTTTTGAAAGCATTTTCAAATATTGGCAGAATTTATTGATGTATAATAGTATATAAGCTCAACAAGCTCTCAGAAAAAGCTGGTTTTATTCGGTGGACTAGTGTTAAACCCTCTGGGGATGATGATGCAAAGAAGTATTTCACATGAAATTAAGAAAATTATATAGAACCCTGAGCATTCTGTTTATGAGACCATCATAGAAAAACAGAGTATCTTCAGTCAGAGGCTTCTTCAAGTTTACTGTAATACAGACTGCTTCAGGAGGACCTTCCTGCCTACTGCCATCACCATCTTTTATCCCTTTATAAATGAAGTGATTAATTTCATTAATATTAAGGAAATTCTGTGCCGTTCATGCCCTGATGTCAGCAAGACAGAAGGAACCATTTAGTTCAAAAGGAAATAAACACATCATAAAAATAAAATGGCACACAGTGCTTTCTAAAAAGCACCAAGTGGCAGCAAATAAAGAGAGAACCTTCCGGAAGAAGGCAGCAGAAGCAGAGGTAAACTCATCCATCATGATTTTACCTGTCTTACAGGAACTTCTCCAATACTCCTATCCTACATCTGTAAGAGGGGTAATATTATGCCAATATTATGGAAGTGAGTTTCTCCGATAAGAAATTCCTCAAGTAGGAGTTTGTGTAAGACCTAAACGACTGCAGAGCCAAAGATACTGAGGTCTCACAGCAGTACCAGTACAACACAAACACAAACGGGTCCCTGAACACAACATATATCGAAAAGGTTTTGAAAGAAACAACTAGGATGTCTTTTTCATTCCTTGACAAAACAGATTGCTGAAGCATTTATTTATGAAAATGTTTGAATTAACAGCAAAGTTAATCAATTGTGGACTTACCGTGGGCAGTCCATCACATCCTGTTGTCCTGGTGGAAAGTAGACGTGACAATGAGACTTTGGTAAACGAGGAACAGTTTTTGACTGAGCCAAAGCAGCTGGAACCAAACATAATGCAACTTGTTAAGTATGGCATTAATAATAAGCTTAAAAGCATTTTGATTTGTTTGTTATTTGTATTTACAACAAAAAGCATCATAAAAACAAAAGTTAGACATATACCTGTCGACTGGCACATTACTGACCAAACATTTTTTATCATCCAGTCCTTATCAAACAATGACAGTGATATAACGGTCATTACATATGGGTGAAAAGTACTTTGTAAAATTATGATTGTACAAAATCTTCCAGCACAATAACACTTGCTGGAGAAACTGAAAGTTTGATAGGGAGACGTTGCATCATAAAATCACACCTCAGGATAAATTTGATACATACCAGGGAAGGTGAAACCATAAACACAATTTCAACCCATTTATTTTAAGAGCAGCACTGAAGAATTCAAAATCTCAAAGCATTTGGTCATATTTGTTCACCTGATGTAGTGTATATTCTTCTTCCAAATATATCTAGAATTAATTTGATTGATTTTTTTAATGGTACAAAATTTTCCAGCGTTGATAGTAAGCTGGATAGTAATCATAAATTGGGTCTAAATTGACTAACCTCCATATATTTTATTTTTTATTTTCACCTATATTTTCAGAAATACATATACCCAAATATTTGATAGAAGTTTTGACTGGGATGTCGTAAATCTCAGTCTGATGGGTGCAAAACAATTCACAAACAAGAGGCTTTTGAAAAAATATAAATAATGTCTTGTTTATAATGACTATAATGGCATCATTGGCTAATTGACTTATATAATTTTTTTCATAAAATATTACGAGGACCTGTATTAGAGTTTTTAATAAAAAATAGACAGCATTTACCTACTTTATGGACACACACAGACATATAAATAAGAAAATCTTGTGATTGCAATAGGCCTTCGCAGTGCGTTTGTTGCTCGGGCCTAAATATCAGATTTTGATTTAAATAATGCCACACCACAGTGCTGCTGTCAGATTCAGTTTTTTTAATTAAAAATTATGACAATGCAAAACGCTTCAGAGATAGTGCTGTATTTACTATGTGATCATTTTTGTAGCTTTAGCTGGTACTAGACTCATATTTTTATCAACTTGCCAAAAAATCATAAAAGTATTAGAAGAGGATATTGCTGATTATTAAAACTAATGTCTGCAGAAGAATGCATAAATAGCACAAAGGCGATGTAAACCAGTTGAAGGAAGAAAGACGGAGAAGCCAGCCTACCTTTAGAGGATGACATGGAGTTCTCTGTTTTCAGCGACTCATAAAGAGGAAATGTGAAGGGACAAAGTTCACAACACACTCAGAATCAACAGGTGAGATAGTAACTCCTTTCTTCACAAATACTTAGGTTAAATATTGACCAACACTTTGAAAATGATTGTGAACTCGGCAGAAAGCTGCTGGATTATTTTTTTTTTTCACATTTTTACAGTACAGGATCAATGGTATCTTAAACCTAAAGTACGTTTCACAATACAGTATTGATTATTGTACTCAATACTCGATACACAAAGTATCCATCCAGACAATCACTGAGTTAGTCAGTACTGGATAGTTAAGTACTGACTAACACAGGGGTGGGGAACCAGCTCAGCATTAAGAGCCAAATTAAGCTTATCACTGTAAAGAGCCAAACAGCAATTTCAAGATTAGCTTGATATCACGTTGATGCAACAGCTTTTTTCCTAGTCCCTAAAGTTTCAGAGGGACACCTGACAGTGTTTATATTTTACCAGTGTCGGTTCGTACTTTGTTATTGATACTCAAAGCAACTTTTTCACGTGTCAGTAAGAACAGAACAATGATTAGACTTAACTTGTTTAAGCGCAAACTCCTTCATAGACATACAGAAAACATTGCCAGACTGGAGGATATGTTAGTGTGTCTCCTGCACAAGGGCGGAAATCTCATTTCATTATTGGGGGGGGGGGAACCATAAACAGGGAAATTTCTTAAGAGCAATTATGTGGGGGGCGGCAAAGTTAAGGTAAAATGAAATCTGAAATGTGCTTTAAAAAAGGTTTTTTGTGTTCAAGCTGCAGGATCAAAAATGACTAGTAAGTAGAAATGCATAACAAATGTGTTTTTCTCAACCTGCTGAGACCCACAGAAGTCAAACTAAGACTCAAATGTTGTTTAGATATGAGTTTGGTTCAGTGTCACCGATCTAATCTCTGCTACACCAACTTAAGGCTCTACACAAAAACAAGTTTTAATGAGTTACTCCACTTGATAAAATTCATAAATATTGATTTATTGCCAAAACAAGTTATGAGTTATTAAAATTATAACTTCAGTTGCTTTAAACTTTTTTATTTTTATTTTTTGGGGGGTTTTTCCGTCACCTGGATGGCTGAGAACCTATAAATATGTAGAAATTGAATAGTATAACTTAAGGTTCAGCACCAGAGTTTCCTAGAAAAATATTCAGATTTTATTTTGTGGTTTTAAAGGCTCTACGTTGAAGATGGTAAGAAATAAAGGCATATTTTATGTAATTATTTTCTTTACTGTCAGCTGCTCTGCAATAGCCCCTCTGCTCTCGGCTCCCATACTGAGCTGTCGGATAGTAGTGACGCTCCCTCCAGTTTCAAACTCTTCTTATTAAGGTAAGAGTTAGAGAGCTAAATATAGTTGAAATATTGGCTACCTTCGACAGAAAAAGGAGCTAAGTCTATGAAAGCAATGTAGCAGTTTAGCTAGTTTTGATTTAAGGCATAATGAGCCAGTTTATCCTGATTCAGCCAAAGTAATAAAATAATGAACTGCAATCTGATTTTTATTGTTAATGTGTTTCACCCTATTGAGCAGTGAAATTAAATAAAATGCGTTACATGTCATTTTGGACTTTTCCAAGATTGGGGGATCTTATTGGGATTTACGCCCCTGCAGGTCATTTTTGAAACATGTAGGACAGTTTACTCGTGTGGCTCGTATTTGTATCCATTTAATTGAGGGCAGTGTGGTGACTGCTAACATTTGCATATTTTACACTGTACTTTGAACATTACTTTGGCGCCACACAGCAACATCCTCACTGGCCCCCATTGAGCCCTCTTTAAAGTTTGGTATTTGAAAGACTAAAATTTTAATGATTTTTTTTCCAGTACTGACTCTGGTTTGGATTTAGTTCTTTAACATGAATACGTTTTGTTTTAACCCATTCCGTTGTGGCCCTGGTGTTTGTGCTGCTGGAGGCTGAAGCTCCACTCTCCAGTCCTTTTCACTCCAACAGGTTTTCTTCACACATTGCTCTGTATTTTGCTCCATTCATCTTCCCATGTCCCTGTTGAAGAGAAGCACCCCCACAGCATGATGCTGCTACCACCATATTCAGCAGTGGGGATGGTGTGTTCAGAGTAATCAGTGATGTTAGTTCTCTGTCACACGTAGCGTTTTGTATTTTGACCAAAGAGTGCAATTTTGTTCTGGTCTGACCACTGCTGTCTGCTTCTGGCAAACTGCTAGCTGGACTTCTCACAGGTTTCTTCTAACAATGACTTTCTCTTCTTGCCACTCTTTCACAAAGAGCACATTTGTGCAGGGATGACTAATAGTTGCCTTGTGGACAGATTCCCCATCTGAACTGTGGATCTCTGCACAAAATGCAGAGATCCACAGAGAACCAAAGATGGAGTAGAAGCATTCAGCTTCTATGCAACACAAATCTGGAAAAAGCTACAAAACAAAAGTGCTGTTTTGCCAAGTTCCTTTAAATCCAGGCTGAAAGTCATCCCTGTTTAGATGCCGTTTATTAGCACCAAGCAAAACATTAATCTGAATGTTTCATGTGTGTAGTTCATGATGGCGTTTAACAAAATGTAGTGTTTTTTGTTTGTTTCTTAATGGATGGCTGTATGCTCTATGAACTGTCTTGTTGCTGAAATGTGCAATACAAATAAACTTGTGTTGGTCAGATCAGTTTATGGATGTGACAAATTAACAGTAAATGTGTCAAGGCACTTCAAAAATAAAAAGTCAATTCAATCCAAGCATACAGACATATACAAAGTCTATTACACACATTCCAATTACATCCCAGAAATCAAACCATGCAGTCAATTTCAGTTCATTACTCAGTAATAACATTAGACCCATTAAAGCATCGATAGTTTAGAAATGATTGAATCATTTCTCACATCCAGCCTGACGTTTTACTTCTCAACTCTGACCTTTACCCTCAAAACTAAACAATCAGGCAATGAACCGACATCTGAAAGCTCCTGAGATCTAGTTCTTCTACATCACTCTTTTCCTCTTAAAAATGTTCATAAAAATCTACAAAAATCAAACTAACTAACCAAAACCTAATTTACATAAAACAATTCTTGCCATTTACAGCTCAATTCTAAACAGTTCTTGAAGTTGAAGTATAAGCTGTCTTCTAGCTGTTAAATAAATCCTGTGTATACTGTAAAACTGGATCATCCACTGGTTAGAAAAGGGCAGTATGATGCAATATCGACTTTATTGAGCTTTATATCATGTTATAATGTTATTCTCTCATCAGAAACATACATGGAGTGCTTTGATTCTTTCATGCATGTTTGAGTAATCCTTTAAACCAATAATTCAGGACTGACTAAACGCTGTGAGCCTCACAGAGCACCTGCACCTGCAGAGCCTCCCATTTGGCTCCTCCTGACTAGCAGCAGCAGCAGTTAGCTGCAAACACCTGGTGGAGCTGCACATCTGCAGAGCTCATACATGTTATTCATAGTGCAATGCTGACAAAGCCTTGTTAAAGGCCAAATGGAGAAATGCTGGGACGATGTGCTGAAGGCCGAGTGTTAGAAAGAGCAGGGAGTCTTAAATAGAGTCATACAACATCCTGAAGGAAACAGACACTTCACTGTGATATAAATTGTCGTTATTTGCATGGTGAATATATAATACTGCCCTTTACAAAAAATACAGATGCTAATGTTGTGCAAATAACTGCTCTTTTGAACCCTCCTGAGGTTTACTTGGTCTTGGAAGAAGAGTCCTTCTCTAAACGTTGTAAAGTCGCCTGGACTTTTTTCTGCACTTTGCGAAAGTAAAGCCTCCTCCAGAAGCTCGTTTGCTTCTCACGTCCCCACTCCAGGTCCTGGAGGAAAACCTGTACAGAAGGAGAGGAAAAGCATTTCAGAGCGAGAACAGAGCAAATGGTGACACTGATCCTAGGTGGGTGTAGGATAACACCATCACTCTGTGGAGAAACATCTCGATGCTCATTCTCAACTCAGTCATTCACACACACATTCACACACACACACATGGTGGCAAGCTATGGGATTGTAGCCACAGCTATATGTGTGGACTGTTTTCAGTCAGTTGAGCTTTCTGAGTGATCAAAATTAACTTCCAGCTCCCAACCGAGTTATTTTAAAAAAAGTTCCTTTTAATTACTGCCCTGATTTTAGAGGATTAGTCAAAAGAGATTCTTTTGGTTCTTTGATGATCCTAACAGCCCCAATCCTTCTGTTTTATGTAAAACAGTGACTTCGTTCTGGACAGAACCCTCACCTGCTGACAGCTTTTAGCATTTTTTTGTTTAGAAAGTCACTTCTACCAGGCCCTGATCACATCCTGAGGTCATGACCCCCCATTTGTGTACCTTCAGCTGCTGCTTGACCCGTTTGTGTTCCCAGGACGCAGCATTCTCTTGTATCACTCTGAGTATGGGGTGCCAACCACCTGAGATGTCCGAGCCTTCAGTGACAGACGCCAGGACTTTGACTTGTTGGTTGTTGCCTTGGTTACCGGTTACACCCCGGCCATACAGCGACTGCTTCCCCTCATCAGTGATGGGATTAAGATACAAGCTGCACAGAGACACAGACATATTCAGACTGACATTCTTATAAGACGCATAAATACATTTATGAATGTTGTGTGTGGGTTTTTCAGGTGATCCTGATGTTTTTCAGCTAAACTGCATGAGGTCACAAGGTCAGATGTTGATTGTCTGGCATTTTATGATACTAAAAGTAATTGTAATGCTTTTTAAAAAATATTAAATTGACATTTTCACACATCTGCTTACAATGCAGTATTCAACATAAAATACCGCATTTAAATCTCAATTCTATGATATTGCATAACTGGAAAGTAGAAAAATAAAATTGATCAACTTTTGTCTAATTTGGCAGAAAACTCACATCTCAGGTAACAAGAAGTTCAAAACTTTCCTGTGAACATTGATCATTGTGACCGTATCGGTTCAATCCTTTATAAAACCAAATGTTTCTCACAGAGAGAGATGACACTTTCACACCACTTCTTAAAATGATTTGGATAAATTTTCAAGAGCAAAACGATTTAATCCAAGCCAGTCATGTTTGTGTCTTTGTTTCACAGCAACACCTTATACGATCTGGATCAGTAAATACTTCAGTAAGTCCACTCTCCAGATACGTTTCCTTGGATGAAGAACCTCTGGAGCTTGGAGCACAATACAGTTGGACGAATCACCTCCTTTGGACCTGGTTCTGAAAATGCAGCACTATATTGTTGTCATGTACCTTTATCAGTTCAACACTAAGCCATTCGTTGGGCTCAGATAGCTACATTTTCTATTGATGTTGATGGTGGTCACACCGTTGTCTCAGCAGACGGTTCTGGTAGCCGTCATTTAACACATTAAATATGTTGCTGTTTGGACCATCTGCACCAGAAATCATCTGGATCTTTACTTATTTCTGAACAACTGAAGTCTCCCATCTCATAGGATTTTACAAAATTTGAATCAATTTCTTGAGGAAAGCAAAAACTGCCATACTTACAAATATAGATTCATTTGTACAACCTGTCACCTGATGTCTCTGAACGCTGAGACCGTCACCCTACTGATTAGACATGTTATCCATGTTCCTGGCATCCTGAAAATGGCTTCAGACGGAGGTCCCCACAACAACATGACTTCTGCTCACAGTCAAACTTCTCTCATCGCAGAGCAGAAGAGGGCAGTGTTTGACTTCCAGACCTTTTCTGAGGAAGATAAGCTCGTGGGATAAGATCCTCTTCACATGTAAGCATCTGTGAACGGCTGTGAATACTTTGATGCTTTCTCTGCTTTTCTGGACAGAGTAACAAACATTTGCTCCAATGATGAGCTCAATGCATCCACCCTGAATCCAAACTGATGTGACTTAGAAAACAGATTAAAAGCAGTTTTGCATTTCTGTCCATTAAACTGACCTGTTTGTATTTTGCTAATCAGCACCATTTGAGAAAACTTAAGTCAACGAGTAACTATTCATACCACAGTTTCTCTAGCATACAAAATTCCTTTAACTTGTTTTTGAAACCTTCTGAATGTATTTATTTACTTCCTGTTGTGCGTTTGTTTCTCTTTCTCAAGCTCATACATGTCTCACACTCACTGTTGTTACAGCAAAGCATTGTGGGTTTTTTTTGTTTTTTTTTGCATAAATGTTCACTGACTTTCAATGAAGCAGTAGAGAAAAAGAAGGAAATTAAATCAAACCAGAACTACTTATAAAGCCGATTAGTGCAGTGAGAGACACATACTGTAAGGTGTGGATGGTGGGATGATCCCTGCAGGCGTCAACCAGAGCCACAGCTGCTTCGTCGCTGATAACATTATAAGCCACGTTGAGCTCCTGGAGCCCTGTGTGCTGCGGCAGTCTCTCAGCCAGCTCCAGAGCCCCGCTGTTGCCCAGCCCAGTGTGCATTAGGGACAGGTAGATCAGAGACTGGTTCTGAGGCAGAGCCTCCAGCAGGATGCGGACCCCCGAGTCCAGCAGCGGGTTATCACAGAGCCTGGAAGACGACACCAGATGCTGAGACAAGCTCATAAAATTAAAAACACTACCATTAATGGACTTATTAATTAATGAAACCAGATAAAAATGTTAATTAATATACTTGGATGTATATTTACTTTGGCTTACACTTTCTTTGCTGTCAGTATCTCAAAATATTTTGCACATTTTCAAAAGGAAAATCAACTTTAAAATGTTCAATAGTACTGGCTGATCATTTCAGTTATTTGTTTTTTTTGCTTAATAATATTTGACTTTTTCTCAATTAAATTGAATTGAAAATTTTAATTTAGAACTGGCACCACCAGTACTAAATTGGCAGAGAATAAAAATAAATAAACTATTAGCCTATAACTTCCTGCCAAGTTCAGAACTAAAAAAGCCTTTCAGACAAGAAGTGAAGAGTCTTCTAGAAAAAAATAAGCCTGTCTGCTGTTTCCGCACTTAGAATTATGCTTCATCTCATTTTCAGGAGAAAAATTACAAGGTGAGAATTTCTAAAAGGTTTTCGATCAGCTTAATTTGCTTTAGGATTTCTGAATGTGTGACATGCAGGCCTTTGAATGACTCCTAGCCGAACACGAACCCACGGCTGAACCCTGACATAAGTGTCTCACTGTAGGGAACGAATGGAGGTCTTGGGGTCCAGAAGCAGATCTTTCAGAAGGATGCAGGAATCAGCACCCAAGTTGTTGAACTGCAGACTGAAATCAACAACAAGAATGACATAAGCAGCTAATAACTGTTAATAACACAGCACAAAACGACTGATTATGGCTCTGCTACAGAGTCAATACTTGTTAGAAAATAGATTGAACATTCAGACTTTCAAACACTCATTTACTGTTATAATTTGAATTAGAGAAGCTGTTATTGTTATATTATGGGAGTTTTCTCACTCCCAGATGAAGATGGACCCACAACTACACTTTGACCCATTTCAGTGGCGATAAACAAAAAGCAGCAAACCTCTCTGCTCTGTTACAGATGGTCAATTATACTTACATACAATTCTAATATAAATTAAGTGTTTCTATTTTTTTTTAAATGCCAAAACAGAGATATTGTTAAAGCATTGTGCCAAAGACAGACCTCCGCTGATATCTGGTCTTACTTGAGGCTGTGTGCATGCCTGAAAGCCGGCTCCAACATCTGCAGCATGTTATGAGTCAGGAGGCAGGAGGACAGGTCCAGATCCTCCAGGTGATAACTGACAAGAAACAGAACAAACAAAGCAGCACAATTTTACAGCCACCAACAACAAAGAGTTTAAAGCTCATTTTGAAATTTCTGTACAAATTTAGTTTACACGTTTTCACAAACAATGTACATGTCTTCATATGTATTTGGAACATATAACAGATCTTAGTAGTTTTTCAGCAGTTTTTCTAGAGAGGAAAAAGAGATTTTATTGGCCTAAACAACCCATTCAAATCGGTGAAAAATGAACTTTACCTTGCAGACGCACATGAAAGTACAGAGCTCAATATGAAGCATTTGAGTGAAGTCATCCGAACGTTGGTTAGACAAATGCTTTTGATTGAGGACAGCACCTCTTTAGTCAGTCTGGGATTCTGAAACTCATACAGAAGGACCAGTAGATCCATCAGCTCCTCTGGTGGCTGGGGCTTACTTAGCTCTGGAATAAAGAAAAAAGTCTGTTTGCCAGATTATTTAGTAAAGGCAGTAGGATATCTTATTTGCAGCTGTAATGCATTTTTTCTAAAATTATGACTTATTTCAAATAGAAATCTTAAAGGGGAGGAGGACTGTAAGAGCGAGTCGTTGCCCCCTAATGAAAAGAAATATGAAAGTACCAGTTCCAAGGATAGTTCATGGTAGGCCAACTTATTTACATAATATGTAAAGAATCTGGCGCTCGTGATTAAAACACGTATCTACGTTTGTCCTGCTTGATCATTTCTAAGACTAGCCAAGAATAACCAATACCTGGTCTTACATCCAATTTGGCTTTAATACCAAAATTTCAGACACAAAAATCCAGATACAACTTTCCCGTGGGCCACATTGAAATAAATGGCAGACTTTCAAACACAATCTCTTTGGAAAGAAGACCACTGAGCCCAGCCCCATTTGCACTATTTATGGAGCCACTTGCTCAAAAGAATTAGGCATGAATTAGGCATGACAAGGTCACCAGGACAATGTCCTGGTGACCTTGTCTGACCCTGATGCCAGCCTAAGCTCATCTCTTCCTTCCACCAATTTGGCGTCAAGTTCCGTTATAAATGAAACTTCAATTACTCGCCTCAAGAAAACACAAGAAAAAAAATGTACATTTGAATGGAAAACAACTATCATCAAATATTTAGGTGTTAATATTACCAAATACCATAAATGGACAGTCTTATGTAAAATCCACCTTTTGGAGCTTTATATCATTCTACAATATTATTCCCTCATCAAAAACATATGTGGAGTGTTTGTTTTATTCTTTCATCTCTTTGGTTGCCATTCTGGGTGCAGACAACGAGTGACGGCCTTTTCGACAAATTCAGTGAATTCCAGTAAAACTTGTATTTGGATATTAAGGTTTGTTCTGGGTGGAAATTAAAATATATGATCTGTAGATAAAGATAAAGATATGTAGAGCTCCCCTACTGTTATCGTGCGTTTGTCTATTTTTCAAAAAGCCACAACATCATTCATACTCTGTGCTAAAATGGTTGTGTGTAATTTATAGTCAGAATTCAAAAACACTTATAGGACTAACAATTTGTTTGGATGATTAAGGATTTGTAGTAGGTTTCAGATCAGGGCTGCACCAATTGCAGTTTTCTGGCCGATCACCGATCTTTAAAAAGCCTGATCTACCGATTCTGACTTTGGCCCAAATGTCTGAATTTTTTTGTCTGAAATTTTGCTAAATACAACAAGAAAGTCACTCTGCTGGTAGCAGTGGGGTGACTATTAACTGCAAACGTGCAGACATGACCTGGTGGGCCGGTCTGTCAGTCAAACCCCCCTCAGGGAGAGCAGAAGAGGACAGCGGTTGATTTTTAGACTTTTGTTGAGGCTGGTAAGATTGAACAATAAGATCGGCAATGAGAAACTGGACAGAATGTGTATTTACCTTTTACAAGGTGCTTCCTGAGGGCATGAGTTATCTGAACAACCGTGGTGCTTTGGATGTTGCAGTCTAGTTGCTGAAGAAGTACCCGATTACTATATTGTAACAGTCCTCCCATGAAGATGGGGTAAAGCTCAAAAGACTGGCTGTCATCAGACTGTTGAGGCTGTGGGCCATGGACTCCCAAAAGGCTTTGCTCCACTTGATCCAGAACATCATCGTTTTGGCTGTCTTCAGTGCGGAACATTTCCACGGCCATAGTTCTGGCAATTTTGCCTTTGTTGTAGCTGCTTATCTTCTCATAAAGCTTTGGAAAAAGCTTAAGCAGGTTGAATATAGCAAAGAGCCTGAGTGGAATAAATTTGGAAAGGATGTTCACGAGGGCACTGACATCCTCACTTGCCTGACCGATGGCTACAGACACCTGGCTGGTTAGCTTCTGCATAGCGGACTTGTTTTCCCCTAAAACTACATAGAGAGCTGCTAGGTACTCCTGCAAGGCTGGGACAGCAAACACGTACAGCTTCTCACTGTCTTCACGGAGTTCCTTTGAAGAATGGTTTCCACTCTTTACACAAGGAGCCAGGAAGAAGTCTAGCACATCAGTCTGGAACACGGCCAGCTGATGCAGCTCCTCGTCCGTCTTGGTCTTTCCACCAATCCACTGTTCCAATTCTTTGTCTGAGAAAGATGTGCGCTTGTTCATCACACCATCAAACGCAAGTTTTCCGACTGTAAGGACAACATACCTCATTAAAGAACTTTGATGCTCCTGAGAGGATGAACTTGTCGCAGTTCTGGTGCCCAGCACCTCACCCCCAAAGTTAAGCCGAAAAAAGCTAGTATAGATACCGGTCAGAGTGCGGATGGGGGCCTGAGGAGTGGTAAAATGAAGAAAGTGTAAGGTGGCGCACGTGAGCCAGCAGTAAGAGGGAAGAAAGCAAGCGGCAGCCAACTGGCTTTCACTCTGCAGGTTGAGGTAAAGGAGCTCTATCAGCGTCTGGGCCTCCTTGTTGTGTGCTGCTTCTTCACTCTGTAGCAGGCGGCTGGTGAAGTACGCACGCTGGCGATCTGGGTCATTGAAACCACAAATCTGTGCATAACGACTCACATACTTCTGAGGGATGCGTTCCACAGCAGACAGTCTGGTGGCCATTAAGATACTGGCCTAGGAGACAGAGCAAAGACGTTTATTGCACCAAAAAAAAAAAAAAAAAGAAAACAACTGGACATTTCAGAATTACACTTCACAAATGAAGTTCTGTTGACAAGGAATATTTTAACAACTCAATATCTGCTAACCCTTAATCTATTATGTTTATAATTTGGTTTGGGCGCCATGTCTTTTTCTCTGAAGAACAAAGTTTTACATTAAATAATATTGCTGACTACATAAACTAAATGGTCACACAGGTATGCTGGTCAGACACAACCTTCTTGAGGAGATTTCAAAGTTTGTGGAGTCTGTGAGCTTCATATAGTGGGATTGTATCAACTTTATGAAATGCTCAATTCAGTCTGATATTTCTTCCAACTAGAAGTTTCTTTTCTTTACTGTGACAAAAACTGTGGAATCTGCTTTCTTTTCACTAAAAAAAGAAGAAGAGTCTATTACTCTGATAATCTGGTTTTGGTGATTCTGACAGTCTATAAGGGGACTGTTAGATATTGGTACAATTTTTAAAAACAGTATATACCATCTAGTTTCAATGTGCATTTAAACTTCACACAAGTCAAATTCTGTGTGGTACTGCTTGTCTTTAACTGCTTTGCTTTAAGAGGACGGAAAAGACAACTTATGGCCGAGTTCTGTACATAAACTTAAACCAGAAAGAAGGGAAACTGGAAACAAAAGGCTAGAAGACATTATTCATGAGCAAGGGTTTACCTCAGGAAGAAGATATTTCCTCAGCAGGTTCACAATGAGTACACTTGGTGGAAGAGGCTCGTTGGGGTCGCTGCAGAGCTCAGAGGACCCGATTCGGAAGTCAAGTTGCATCTTTTCCATCCCATTAAAGAGGAAAAGCACATCCTTAGCGTGGTCTCTATCCCCACTGAGTAAAGGATGGTTTTTCAAATGAAGATACTTCCTGCCAACCAGGTCTCTTAAAGAAACCGCCCTGTTTAAGAGATGATAATGGTCAATATTAAACAGCAGGGTTTGATTAAAAGTTTAAAAAACAAAACCAAAAAAAAAAGAAAAACCCACAGGCCTAGCAAAAGTAGGGTTTCCCCCAGAAAACTTGTTAAGCCTGGTGGTCGGGGCGCCGAGGCGGTTCGCCAGCGAGGTTCATTGTGTTTTTGTGTTAAAAAATGTTAATACAAAAACATTAAATGTAAAAAAAAATATTACTCGGTCATTTATATGTTCCTGGAATGCATTGCAGACAATACTTAAACCCATAACTATAGAGTTTAAAAATCAAGCTCCTCCAGGCTTCCTGTCCTGTTCAATGCATCTATCAGGAGCCATTCTGCTCCGCCATGAGAGGATCAGTGCAGCAGAGACACTTGCAGGGGGATTATGTTAAAAAAAAAGGGATTTTTAAAATTATTTTTGTTGTTTATAAAAACAAAAACAAGAAATGCAAGAAATGCCTAGCCTGCTTTATAACACACCTGGGGAAACACTGAAATGTATTGGTTTTGAAATTTTATTGCTAATCTAACACAGTTTTACCATAATGAAATTATTACTTCACATTCCTAGCTCTAGCCTCCAGTACTTATACGAGTAATATCAGAATTTATTCAGATGGCAGGAAATTCAATTAAAATGTATTGTCATAAGCAGTGTTTCCCAACCCTGGTCCTCAAGGCACGCTGCCCTGCGTGTTTTAGGCATTGCCCTGCTTCAACACACCCCATTCAGATGACTGGAGTTCAGCAAAAGCCTGTTAATCAGCCATCGATTGAAATCATGTGTGCTGAAGCAGGGAAATGCCTAAAACACACAGGGCAGTGTGCCTCGAGGACCAGGGTTGAAAAACTCTGCACTAAAGTACCCCCAGCTGGGTAAGCACAAGTCAAACATGCCTTCTCATGTGTTTGTTCTTTGCTTTGTGGGAACCTGTTGTGCTCAATGCTGCAGACTTCTAATGACTCACAGTTTATATAGGGCCCAGTGGAACCAGAAAGTCCAAGTGTGTTAGTGGTGACTGGAACTTATAAGTCTGTTACTTCCAACCACATTTAGAACTTCAGAAACCTTTTGGACTACATGCGACCCGCCTCAAGAAATAAGAAAACAACTTTAATTGCCTTCTATTTAAGCACTTAGCATTACCATCTCCTGGATAAGTGAGTGTTTACACTACCAACTTGTGCATAGTCATGTTTTAGTTTCATCTTCCATGTGACAGTTAAGTCTGTAGACAGCAAAGAGTTCACTCACTTTGTCAACTGACTGAGGTCTTCACATGTGAAAGGAAGCAGCAACTTGAAGCGAGACATTGTGTTTCCAGCACACCAGTCCAGCACCAGTTTTCGAACTATTGTAGCTTTCCCAGTTCCCACAGCACCATACAGCAGCACATTGAGTCCGCGACCTTCACTCCAGGCATCGGCTGGGTCAAACAGCTGTTCCACAGTCAGTGAATGCCTAGAGGAGGTCTGGGTTTTGTATGGTGACTGGAGAAGTCCTGCCCTCTCCTCATCCTTTCTTTCTAAAATAAGTGGATCTACATGCATGGTCTCTGGGCTGAAGAGACCTCCAAACTGTTTCTCCTCTTTGGGAAGGTGGTTGAACCACAGAAAAAGTTTCCTCTTGTGGATCTCTACAGGGTCTATAATGAGAGGAAAAAAAGAAGAGGTCTGTGTAAAATCTTTTTTTAAATGTTATGCATGAGGAGGCGTTTGTTTGCTGCATTCATTTGCCTCAATATGGTTCTAGGTTTTGGATGCTTCTGCTCTGAATCTGATACGATGTCTTTGTCTTCAAATACTGCAGTGGAACAAAGGCAGCAGTTTGCTGTTATCTTTGTCTAAGAACAGTGTCGGCCCAAAGTCGGTCCTCAAGGGCCGGCATCCTGCACGTTTTAGTTCTCTCCCTAGTGGTAGCAACAACCTCCTCAACATGTCAATGTTCTTCTTAGCCCTTCTAAGGAGCCATCATAGGATCCAGGTGCGTTAAACCAGGGAGAGAACTAAAACATGCAGGATGCCGGCCTTCCAGGACCGACTTTAGGCACCACTGTCAGAGTCTTCAGATTGAAACAGAGTCGAGTACCTTGATTAGAAGACATGGTGCTGAAAGTCATGCAGTGACAACAAGACGCCTCCCTTCTCTTCTTCCACCTCAATGCTGCGGGAAGTTGAATTCGCTGTCTGGAATACACACCGTACATCACCTGTTAATTCAGGTTAGACCCATGCAAAATGTTCTTGTTTTCAATTGAGGGTCAAGTTGAACTTCAGATTTTGGACTAAGGGTGACTGGTTTTCTTTATAACCATAGGTCGTTTTCAATAAAAACATCCCAACCAAGAGATTAAAGCCAATGTTGACTTTTAAAATGAGGGATTTCCTGAAGCCAAAACCATCTCATTATTTTAAAATGAATAAAAACTACATGACATGCTTGAAAACACAGGTTTTTAAAGTGCAGCAAGATAAAGCATAACATATAATAATACTCTATATCACATGTGTCAAACTCAAGGCCTAGAAGCCATATCTGGCACCTGGATTTATAGATTCTAGATTTATAGATTGGCCTCCAGACACTAAATAAGATCTACAAGTCCCTCCAGTTTTTCATAAATTCACAAAATTAACATTTTTATGACTTTACTGCAAATTTTTCTTGCTGGCTTCAAAATCTTTCAATACTCAGTAAGGCTCAGCCTTACTTGATGTCAAGTTGTAGTCCATGATCGATACAGCGATTCATAAAAAGTCACATTTAACGTCATACATTAGGGCAAATATTGTAAAAATGTGCTACAAATATTTCTAAATTAGCACCACAAAATCTGTCATTTTGATTGCAAAAAATCCTGGCTGGACTGATCAGTGTAGAAAGATGTTAGACACTTATTGAATGCTAAAATACCAATAAAAAATGGTTTGTTTCAACAGTTTAATGGGTTTTATTAATAGATTCTGGCACAACCAGACCTTTAAGACCATTCAGATTTTTGATATGGTCCATTTTAAAATGAGTTTGATGCCCCTATATGCTCTATATGTTATTCAGTGGTGCTGTGAATAGCAGTTTCAGTACTTTGTTCTCCTGTACCAGCTCAAGTCTGCGCACCATGGTGACGGTCCACAGCAAAGTGCACACTGCTGCCTAAGAAAAGGGTGCAGGAAAAATCTACTGTATAAAAGAAAGTCGGTGTGCTGATGGTGTTAGAGGAGTCGGAGAGCCTTCACTTGAAGTTTATACTAATAAACTGTCCACAAATTTACAGTCATATTCAAACAATTAGATTTCAAGTCATGATGAGTTTTGGCCTTGTACTAAAATATATTTGGCTCTTAATTTTGGTTAATCACTTTTTTTTTGTAAAACTCAGTTCAGTAAGTCATACTTTAAAGTCAGACCTGTAAAATCAAGAAATGAAATGGAACCTGTCTGACAACATATAGTAACAGGAGATCTTAAACATACCAAATTTCCATAAAACCTATATTTGTATGGCATTGTGTCAACTGCTGAGCCTTCAAACATATGGAAATTGTTCCCAAGGATGAACTGGACTTGTGCAGATCCACATTTCTCTTGTGGCTTATTTCTTATTCTTCAGGTTTGGCTCCAGTCAACTCAAATGTGCCAACTTATCAGAAGTTTCCAAAGCCATGACATCATCATCTGGGCTTTCCTTCATTGTTTAATGAGATGGCAATCATTATATATGCAATCTTCTGATTTTGAAGACATTGATAAAGAAATCTCTCATATATGTTTTCAATAATCATTGTGGCATTAGCAAATAAAAATAATTTAGGTTATTCTAACTGACCTAAAAGAAAAGAAGTTTGTTCTAATTTAACTTTAGACGGTGAGAAAAAAACAAAAAACACGAGCGTCCTAATTTTCTGTATGTCACAATCTGGTTTCACCTGTACAAATGTAGGCCAGCTAAAAGTACATCACTCCGTTTCACTAACCTGAGTAGAAAGCTCATCATTTTTGGTGTTTTATTATTGCCTTTGGTCAGAGATGGTTCTGCAAAAAAATAAAAATAAATAAATAAATAAATAAAATAAAACAGGAATATTAAGTGCAAAACAAAACATAACATTGCATTGTCTCTTTTGAGGGATATGTGATCAGAACGTTTTTTTTATTATTATTTGTTTTGTTTTTGTTTTTAAAAAGATACATATACCAAAAACTGACATCTGCAGATATCAGTTTTATGCACAACACAACCAAACAGTAACCATATGCGCGCTCAGGTTGGCGACGAACAACTCAACCTTGCTAACAGCAGTTAGAACAGGAGGCAGGTCTGCGTTCACACATTCAAACTCCTTGCCGAGACTTAACCTACCGCCTGAATCAGTGCGATAAGGACGTCGAGTCAGTCCCCTCTGTTTGCCCAGCCGCTGCGACCGACCTGCGGAAGCTACAGCAGCTCTGGAAAAACAGGAAGAGGTTTTATAGTGGGGTTTTTTTTTCTACAAAACTTTATTAACACATAGATTACAGTCAAAATAAAGTTTATATGGTACAATGAAAATTTCTCAGGAGGAGGTTAGGGAAATGTATTTTATTTAAGTCACTATATCTAAGAGAGTAATTTGAAAAAGAAAACATATTTGTTTAGGCAGTCAAATTAGAAATGATTAAACGGAATGACTTTGATATATGTTTAGATACTTTCATTACATTTTTACAACTGCATTCTTCAAGTATAGTCATCTGGAACACTAAACTTTTATATCAGAATCTTTATAAAACCATAAATCCTTTTTTTTCCCCCAGATGGAAGGGTTTTAAAATGAAATGTCTTTTTAAAATTTGTTTATATTATATATACAAGAGATAGCAAAATTACTCATGAAACACTGTATATGATTACAGAACTTAATACACCAATAAATGTCTGGAGAAACAAGTCGTTGACTAAACAAAATACATTCAAAGAATAAATAAACAAATTTTAACAATATTTTTTGACAATTATTTTATTTCATTTCAGTCCAACTTTTCTTTGTGAGCCTCAAAGTTCCACCACTAAAAAAATGAAAAAAACACAAAAAAAGCCCTGAATGCTTAGGGCCCCCAAATGTTTGTGTTGGTATGTCACATTTATCCAGATTAAGGTGTAAGCCTCACGCCTCTGAGAAAGACTTGATTGTTAAGTTTCATTCCTCAAGTTTATTATTTCCATTTCAGATCATTGCTAGGTGTTTAGGTTTGTAGTTCTTTCAAACCTAAACACCTCGCAGTGATCAGCAGGGTTTTTTATAGACGCTTTGGTGATAGTCCTGTTCCCTTTGGTTAGTAGGTTCAGCTGTTTGCCTCTGCAGATGTACTGTTTAGTGATTTTCAGTCGACTTGATGAAATCATGAAAAACTTTGGGCTTGACTTGGACTTTCACGCCAATGATTCGTGACTTCATTTCCACTTCACCCCCTTTTCACCAAGTGTGTTACAAAGGAAAAGTACAACTGTGGCACAATGCCACATGAGCGACCCAACCTGCTGCATGTTCACATAAAATCAGTCTTTATAGTTATATCAGTATTGAAAAAATTTGAATGTTACAGGGGACGGTGCTTTTAACACTGGGCTGAGGCTTGGTTTTAATCTCCAACTGATAGAATAGCATCTTTACTTCAGTCAACAGCGCCCTCTAGAGTCACAGCGGTGGTAAGAATTTGCTGTGGACACACAGCTCCAGTACTTTCTGGGTATTGTAGTTGTTGTCCTTCGTTTAACGAACACATGCTTATTACATGTAAAATATGTTCTGTAAGGCTCCTTGGAGTTGCGAAATGGAACGTTTATGAGTGATATTTAAACACTTGTAAGTAAAAATAGATTACTAGACATCACGAGCCTCTTATTGTGAAGTCCTACAGGAAGCAGCAGGTCCAGTCCAGGGCTGAAAACTGGCTGAACTGTCTGACTCCATTTTAATTGACTGTTTCTGTGAGAGACGGTGGACCTTCAGCATGGCATCTGACGAGCTTGCTAAGAAGTTGCAGTCGCGACTGGCTGTTGCGGAAGAGGCCGAGCAGAGGCCCGAGACCGAAGAGAGTCCGGTTCCGGTCCAATCCCAGGAACCGGATCATGGCTGTGGAGATACGCCGTCCGAGCTGGCGACGAAACTGAACCGCAGGCTGGACATTAACGACGGAAATGCTCCTTCTCGGGCGAGTCGTGTTTTTAACCCGTACACTGAGTTTAAAGAGTTCTCCCGCAAGCAAATTAAAGACATGGAGGCGATGTTTAAACGGTAAGAATGAATGTTTAGTCCTCTTCAATTTTTGATGCCAGCTAGACGCTCCGGTGTTTACGGGAGCTGACTGGATTGTATGCAGTACTGATTGTTCGTGATTCATCCCGTCGCTTCTGGCTTGTTCACAGTGACGCACTGCAGGCCCGCTCCTTCTCCCCCCCGCTCCCCGCTCCTTCTCCCCCCCGCTCCCCGCTCCTTCTCCCCCCCGCTCCCCGCTCCTTCTCCCCCCGCTCCCCGCTCCTTCTCCCCCCGCTCCCCGCTCCTCCCCGCTCCCCGCTCCTTCTCCCCCCCGCTCCCCGCTAGGGTCGCTAAACATTCCTGTTTAATTGGAAAGTAGTAATTTTCGTATGGGTCGCCCCCCCTTAATTTAACATTCTCTACTCATCATGCAATCTGGGCAAACACATTTATCGAAGGTTGTGGTAATTGAAGGCGTATTAATCTATGTTACTGTTATGTTGTTGATACTCTGGTTTGGTTTGTTCGTTTGTTTACTTGTTGGGGATTTATGCGGGAAGGTGCAATATGTGTTTTATATTAAACAATAGGGATATTTGTGCTGTTATTGTGCGGCCAGGGCTCAATAAGTGTGTGTTGTTTGCAGTGTGCTTCACAAAGCAGACTACAGCCACACAGCTCCTCCAGACTAGCAGCAGCAATTAGCAAACATCTGGAGTGAACTGGGCGTCTGCTGAGATGAAACTACAGCTCTCCTAATAACAGCTGTCATGAACGGCTAGAGAAGCGTTGTTGAAAAGGTATGAGAGAGAGAGAGAGAGAGGCCAGTTTCAAGGTGTCGGATGATTCGTATGAAGCAAAGTCAAATGTATTATTTTCGACATTAACAACTGAAGGTAACATAGTTACTTGATTGCTAGAAAATGGTATCATGTGGTTGGTTGGTAGACACATAATACTTTTTCCCCTTTTAACAGAAGGCATATCTCACTTCTCCTCCTGCCCATCCTGGTCCATAAAGCAGTTTGCTAACGTGACACCTAGTGAGAGCTTACTTCCTTCTCTTCTGATATGACTCACTGATAATTCATCCGAGGTCGTGTTCAATTGTGGTTTTAGTTATTTATTCGCTCAGCCTGGTGGAAGGGCTGCTCTGTTTCTGCTTTTTGAGTTCCTTTTAAATGTTGCAATTCTTGCTAGTCGTTTCTGCCACTTCTATGTTTCATCAAGAAACTTTTCATTTTGTGTTTCTGTCCTTTTGTTTTTCTGGCCTGGTCAGACCATGATCGAGGAGCTGGACAGGGAATACACACTGCTGTGTGCACAGAGAAGGAGCCACTCTACAATTGATTTTATGTAGGGACAGTGGTTCATCATATAACTGTATGTATTCAGAACATCATGCTTGTATGGTCAGAATACAGTTGCTTTCCCAAGTAAATATAAGCATATTGAGAGCATGTTGATGTTCATTCAGCTGCTATGAGGCCGTCTGTCGTGTATTTGGAAATAAGAGACATCGACAGCGTGTGAGAACTTGTTGAGAAATGCAGCTGCCTTTCCGAGAATCTTCACCGAACCATAAATGGCTCATCAGTGAGAAGTTTAGGTAACATACTTAATATAGTGAAGAAATCAACTACAAGTTGACATTGACTTGTTAAAACTTAAAGAAATTAGTTGATTAAAACATTTCTATTTCTTCTGTTTTGAACAGTATGTAGAAAGAACTAGAACATTTCTGAAGAAATCTAAAAGGGGGTTTGTCAAAGTGCCCTATTCAGGTGCCTTCCTTGCATTGCTATTGTCGGCCCCAATTAGACTTCCCATTTATACAAAACCTGTCAGAAAAAGAAGGAGAACAGAGATTTTAAAATCTAGGACCTGTAGATACAGGAGTCGGAGCAGGTAGTTTGACACGTTTGGTTTCTATAACTAATTCAGAAATTGAGAAATAATCACAGTATATTTTAAGCCTGGCGGGGAAGCGAAGCCCCGTCCTAATGCGGCGGACCCTTCTGCTTGGTGTTAGCTTTAGAGGCACAGTGTGAATTAGGTCCTGGTTAATGTTAGGGTTAGGACTAGACTGGTGTTGGTGAGACTTGAGGAAATTAACATGAAAAAGTCCTAAAATGGGTAGAAATACAAACGTGTTTGTATGACTTTAGTCTTCATGACATCATCTGGATTTCCTGTCATTGTTTAAAGAGACAGTAATCATTCTGTGTGTAAACCTCTGATTTTGTAGACATTAATAAATAAAGCGCTAACATTATTTCTCTCATTATTGTGGCATTTGGCAATAATTTAGTAAATAATTTAACAACAATAATAATAATTTAGTAATTGTAACTGATCTAAACAGAGCTGAACTTCAGACAGTGTTTGTATTTGGCGTATGTAAACTTCTGGTTTCCACTCTATTAGCTGAGGCTCATTTAAAGCCGCAGTAGCTGCTGGTCGTGAGTCTGGATCTGGGCCTTGGATGTTGGTGCGGCGTTCTTATTGAGCTCCTGTTGCTGCGCAGTCTGGGCGAGTCACTCAGACTCAAGCCGCGCTTGCTGCGGGTTTACCTTCCCCTGACCTCGGCTGCCTTTTTGCTGCTTTCAGGTTCGACACTGGAAGGGATGGCTTCATCGACCTGATGGAGCTGAAGATACTGATGGAGAAGTTGGGCGCTCCGCAGACTCATTTGGGCCTGAAGAACATGATCAAGGAAGTGGATGAAGATTTTGACGGCAAACTGAGCTTCAGAGAGGTGAGAGGGAGGTGATGATAAAATGAGCGTGGCCTGTGCTTGTGTACTGAATATTGGAATAGACACTGAATTCTTGCAGCAGTGCTAATGTGTATAAACGTCAGGACTATAGTAGGCTAAATGTTTGAGCTGAGGCTGCACAACAGCCTGAAAAAGGAGAAGTGGTGACTGTGGGTTACTCAGTAGTTCCACTGGTTGGAGGTAACCGTGGGCCAGTATGAGACTGTCTCAGTATAACCTATGAAAACCATTATGAGCCCTAAAAACTATTAGAAATGTAGAATGCCATCTAATTTAAAGACAGAAAAGTGAGGATTATTCCTACGTCTGCTGTTATATTGCAACAACTTGACTGATACAGACTCACAGCAGGACAGTCACTGCTGTACTGTTGATGACTTGACAGAATGAGCCACTGCAGATGCATTTTGTCCATGTTCCTCCAGCATAATGCAATAGATCTCTTGGCTTGAAGAAGTCTATAATCTATTAATTAAGTCTTTTTCTTCGATTGTTTAAATTCCACCTTTTATATTCCAAGTACACAGAGTTTAATCTCTTTCATCTTAAACAGTTCAGATGGACTCCTGATAACGTCCTTCCAAAATGTCTGGGTTTTCAGACGCTTCCACAGACAACGGAGAACAGTTCCTTTTTCAAAGAAACATTTTGTGCAAGTATCTGGAACATCTGGAAAATCACGGGACATATAATGAAGCCTAACACCTGTTACATACTGTAGGTTCTTACAAGCCATTTATACTGCAGAAGTTTAATCGCGTGTTTGTCGTTTGTTTTTCTGCTATATCTGATTCTGTATCTAAAATGAAAAAAAAAAGAGACTTCCTTCTTGTTATCCTCTGTGACTTTGGCTGTTATGTTTTCATTCATGCTGGCCTGAGCCTGAAGCATTGTGGTCCAGGTACAGGCTGACGTGTCAGCACGGTGCCTGCACCGTGTCTACACAAACGCGCTGTTGAACGAGTTTGGTCGTTTCCCTGTTTGCAGTTCTTGCTGATCTTCCGTAGAGCTGCAGCTGGAGAGCTGCAGGAGGAGAGCGGCTTGATGGCTCTGGCCAGGCTGTCTGAGATCAACGTCTCCACTGAAGGGGTCATGGGGGCCAAAGACTTCTTTGAGGCCAAGGTATGCCAATAGCTTGTTCTATTCCATGGAGGTAATCAGACCACCGTGTCACTAAGAACTGTTTTCTCAGACACTGATATGTAATCTACATATCTGACAAGAATAAATGGGTCTATAAATTCTCTTACTGTGAAGCTGTCTACAGCGTAGTTTTACATCCTCTTTTACCTAGCAACATAGGTAAAAGAGGACCTATGAGAGAACATAGTTGCTAGGTAAAAAGGAGAACTACATATGAGCATGTGTAGGACTTTATGTGTGTGTGTTTGGATGTGTGTGTGAATGAGTGAGAAAAGAGTCTGTGTTAGATTGAATTATTGTACCGAGAAGGTAATCCTGTGAGACTGGGAAGTGTTTCCGTTAGTGGTGTGCCAGTCGATCAGCCGCCAGTCGATCAGCCGCCAATCGATCAGCCGCCAATCGATCAGCCGCCAATCGATCAGCCGCCAATCGATCAACCGCCAATTGATCAGCCGCCAGTCGATCAACCGTCAATCATAATTGGCCGATTTCCATGAAAAAGTCCATAGTTATGTTCTTCTGAAACTATAATTATCCTCTACCCTGTAGTGATCAGCTCTTTTTTTTAGCAGAGATATTATAATTCATGTTGTAAATATTTGCAGCACTTCACTTTTTCCACGTTATGTTCTTGTCTTTTTCCAAATTGTATTAAATTGATCTCTTTCCTCAAAATTCTACTTATTATGACAATGTGGCAAAAAGTCCTTGAGATTTTTGTTAATTTCTTAACCAGTAAATCACATTAACAAAAAGTAATTCACATGACATGAAGCCGTTTCCACTGATCATCCTGGAGATGTTTCTACAGCCTGAACGGAGTCCAGCTGTGGTGAATTCAGTCGATTCAGTAGACGGGCGTCTGCCTCTACAGGTCAATTCAAAGCCCCACTGTCCACCTGCACTGTCTGCTGTGGGGCCTGATATGTGGGACAGGTGTGTGTGCCTGACCGTATTTTGTCCTTGTGTGTTTTCAGGTTCAGGCTCTGTCCCAGAGCAGCAAGTTTGAAGCTGAGATTCGAGAAGAAAAAGAAGAACGCAAGAAGCAGGAGGTGGAGAAGAAGGAGCGGCAAGCTGCCTTCAAGCAGCTGCAGTCTGCCTTCTGCTCATGACCGCTGCAGCTTCACCTAGAGCTAACCTATGCTGAAATTTAAAACGAGCTTACCACTCCACTCACACTGTAAGAAGCAACATAATTCAGAACAATAAGGTTTAAAAACCGAAAGGAAAGATGAATAAACGTATTTCAGGCTAATGTATTTGAAATTAAATTTCCTGTGAAATCACAGGCCACTTTTACGTAGTTTCTGTAGCGACTCAACGAAACATGCAGAACCATAGCTTCGGACGCGTGCGATGATTCCTGATGTCTTCTAAGTTTCTGTAAATCTGAATGGCTAACGCTGCATTTCTGTGAATTTGTTTGGAAGATTTCACCCTGAGGGAACTCTGAACTATTTTTATTCATTCTTTCCACACTGTGTGCTGCTTGTGAAATATGTTTAACATTCCAGTTTTTTCAGGGTTTATGTCACCTGGTGTTGTTTACCCTTAACATTCCTAATTTTAGTGTGAATTTCCCTACTTTAACACTTCCTACAAAAAAAAAAAGAGTGTTAAAAGTAAATTAACGAAGCACTAAGATCACATTGTGAGTGTATGTTTTTGAACAAACCTCTCCTACGTTTGTTGGCTTCCAGTACTTCTCTGAGAGAATTAACAAAAGGCGTTTGGCAATGATTTGGCGATATATAAAATCTCCCATCTCCTTACTGTCGTATTTCATCACGAGGGATTTTCTTTGCATTCATTAGAACTGATTTCACCTGCCAGAGAGCATCTCAGGTGTTGGATGATGCTTCGCTGCTTCTACTAAAAGTGATGTTTAGTTCCACAGAAGGCGTTTGAAACTTTTACCTCCTTTATCGCAGAGTTTGATTGAAATGACTAAATCCTAGCACAAAGTTTATCATTCAGGCTCTGTGCTGAACAATAAAACTTGTGGTCTGTAACCCACATAGTGGATTCCCTCAACACACATCTAATGCATTTTGTGCACCTAAAGCAATGTGAACAGTAGACTGCATTTTCAAACTTTATTTCAGTCATACTGAGGAGCCATCCCAGGGTTACTCTGTGTCCCTGCTGTGCTTAGACAGGTACAGAATGACAGGGTCTGTTAGTTTTAGGCTTGATGTGAATCAACCTGTGTATCCTTACAATTTGAAAACACATATTTCTATTTTTTGGGCATGTATGAAAGAGGCTGTGGCTATAGGCATGAATGTCATGCGATGTCCAGAGTCGGTATCACCTGATGACGTAAAAGATTAAAGACGTAAATAAGTTCTGAGAAGCAGTCTGTCACAGTGGACCAGTGATCACAGGTTTCATTTTTAAAAGCACATTCAGCATTTGTTGCACAATTTAGAAAGGCTTAGTGGAACTAAAAGTAATTGTTGGGGTTGGAGAAGGGTTCTGACTCACCCAATCTAGATTTGGTTGGAAGTCCGGCTCATTGGTGTGCCGCTGCAATGAAAAGCCAGATTTCTGCATGATTTGTTTTTAGCCAAGGGACCTTTGACCTTTTCTCACAGTCGATGCTTCAGTTTATCTGATGTCAGATTATAGATGACTGCTGAATTCTATTTCGTCTTGTGCTTTGTGACATTGAGCTAGCAGAAAGCATGACCTTCCTGAAGTGGGATGCAGCTGTTATTACCTGTGTATTTGTTGCCATGACGTCACAATCTGCTGAAAATAAATTCCATTTCAATTCCACAGACAAGAGCTGCAAGGTTGTAGTACTAACTGTAGTGTGTCCATAGCAACGTGTAACAATTCCTAACTGATACAATGTTTAATGTAACTTTTCCAGTATTCATTGTGTAAATTGACTGTGTTTCTTTTTTTTTTTTAAGGTTAAAATCTTCTTCTTTGTTTGATTTATCAGAGTTATATGATGCCAAATAATAAAGTGGTAAGTGAAATATATTTTTAGGCAATTGTAAAGAATATGTTCTACCCTGTGTGGAATGAAACATTTTAACTTTAATAAAGGAAACTTTAAATCGTTATTGGAGAATTGCATTTATATGATCCATCACAGAGAACCAGTCGTTCTGTTATGCAGTGGAGGAGTTCATGTCCTAACCGCCTGCTGGTCTAAAAGCACAAGTTTGGTTTGATTTATATTTGTGGATGATGTTGACGATCTGTTCATTAACTAGAACAGAGCATCAACACCATAACCAGAACTCACTGAAATGAATGTATCTTTAAGACAAACATATACTTAGAGTAATAAAAATATTTAATGAGACTGTTATGACTTTTAATGCATAGTGATGCATCATGAGATATTCATTCAACCATCTTCACTTCATTAACATCACAGTATGGTCTGCTGAAAAAAGATCCATCCCTTCCAGTGGTTCACTGTAAAACACGTTGGAGTTTCCTCAAGTGATCTCTAACCAGAACTCAGATGGGGTTTAAGTTAAAGACGCAGACCAAACAAAGACTAGCTGTGTTTCCATTCACCATAATATTTCACAAATTGGAGTGACTGAAATAAATGAGTTTAATGGAGACACAGCAATTAAGAAAAGCAAACACATTTCTTGATTTAAAAAAAAAACAAACATTTTTGCTCCACGTTAAGGTGGTTTTCCAGCCATATCAAAATTTGTGTATTTTGCAAAACTGCAATGGAAGCACATTTTTCACATCAAACATGTCTAGTCAGTTAGTTCACAACTTGACACGTTTGGCCAGTGCTTATCTGAGCACTGACCTCCTTGGACAATGATCAGCTGGCTCCACCAGAGGTCTCCAGCACAGCACAGTTCTCCTGTTTTAACTGGACACTTGTACAGTTTTTTGAAACTGACTCCAACTCTTGTGTCCTAACAATAAAATATACGCACACACACACACACACACCCCCACACACACAGAGAGAAACTGAAATAAAACACTGGAAAACAAAACAAAACATGACATCCTCAAAAAAAACAAACAATCTGAAATGAAACTCCTCTTGGCTCCCCTGGTCCCTTCTTCTGCCTCCTGGGGGTCGCTGTAGGTTTTAGGTCTGACTTACCAGTGAAATCTGATCCTTGTCAGTGGTGTCTGGATTTGAATCCTTCTTTTCTTTAATATCTGTTAGTATCAAATCAAATCAAATTTTATTTGTATAGCACATTTCAGCAACAAGGCATTTCAAAGTGCTTTACATCATAAACATAA